>JAJIYU010020623.1:0-10333 GCA_030144865.1 Tinospora cordifolia | reverse complement strand
GCGCAAGAAGAAGAAAGAGATGATAATTAGTAGGGATTTGAGCACCACCAAGTCCAGATAAAGGAAGGAGAATCAGAGATCTGGGTGAAGGCAATGGAACGCCTAGGCTTTTAAATTAAATAAAATACTTTGTGAAAAAATAAAAAAATAAAAAACAGTCAAATCCTTTGCAATTACTGTTAATGACTTCGTTAATTCAGTACCATTTCCTATCTGAAATTCCAAATCTATCCTTAAAACCTATATAAATCAAGATAATAAATTAAAACTGAAAATCATCTCCACTTCAATCAGTTAATTCTATGATCTTGAGATTCCAAGCTCCTTAAACCTCTGTTGTACCTTCACAACTACTAGCATAGAATTTGCACAAAATTTTGTTTCTCCACCTTCCTACTACTCTAATTATTGTTTAAAACAGCCAAAAAATAAAAAAGATGCCAAGAGGGAGGCAAGGTGAGCAAGAAGAGAATTGTCTTATTCTTGTTGGGATGAAAAGAATGGTGCTCATGCTTGGACTTGTATAGAGTTCTATACAGACAAGTTTTGGTAAGTTTGGGTGTCTTCTTTGTAAAAACCTTTCTAAAGCTCTTCCCTTTTTCATTTTATTTGTTTCATATGCATAAGAATTAATAATGAAAAGTTTTAGAACTTATTAATATATTCTTTTGAGTTGATTTCATTTTTAAAAACCTTTCTTATTTTCTATTGTATTTGTTTTTCACTCACATATATTAGTAAGTAATTGTTTTAGACGTTGTTAATACATTCTTTTAGATTGATTTCATTTTAGAAACCTTTATAATTCTCTATTTTTTATTTAAATTATTTTATTTTATTTTTTAATTTTAATTATTCGAGAAAATTTTGGGGTATTACACTTGATGAGAGGAGGTTGTATTTATTTAGGATTCTTTTATTATTATGGTAATAGAACCTCATCCTGATTCGAACTCATCATCTTTATAGGTTAGTTGTGCATGAGAAACTCGTGGGTGTTCAATTTTGATCGAATCACGTGGTTTAAAAGAGAAACCATGATTTTTGTGTAGGCCACGCACTACCACAATAGTGAATCTATTACCACAATCATCAAAACAATATATATATAATCCTCAAATAAAATTATGAAAATTATTTAAAGGTTCTAGAAACAATCTAGAAAATTTGACAATATTCTAGTATGTGAATTTGTTTTTGTAGAAATGGAAAAATCATGACTCAGGTTGCATGCTTATTCTGAAACATGGTTGAGATCCAACAGGAGACCTGGATCATGGACTTTCATGGACTTAAGACACTTTGAAAAACTCGAGAGAAACCTCAATAGTACTAGGATGGTTGAGAAGACTCTCCACCAAATTTGGAAGAAATTAAGTATAAGATGAAGTTCCAATAAATTCTACAAGTTGAATCATTGTACATCAACCAAATGTACATCATGATTATACAATAATCCAAGTGTGTATTTGTGTAAAATTATATTAAATAGGTGTCAGTAGACTATTCATGGTGTATGGAATGTATTTTGAGCCATAAGAACTAGTTAAGTAAAAACTTGATAGATCTGTTGACTCTGAATTATATTGTAAACTATGAACACAAGTTAAAGGTGTGTAAACCTGTAAAACTAATACAATTGATGTGATCAAGGTTTTCAGGGCTTGAGGATTCTTGAGATAGAATGAGAGGGAGTTAAGTATACTAGTGAGTACTTTCTTTAATTTATCCATTTAAGCATGTGCATTCTGTTAACATAGTTCATAAAATTGCATTATTGGTTTTTAGGTTTGTGAGTGAGACTTGGTGAGCTTACCTATTGATGTAGTAACACTGTAGGCAATAGCTGACAAACATAAGTTCATAGTTTTCGACCTCCTAGCTCATAAGAGTTTCGAGGTTGGACTTACATAATTTTACCGATGTATGATCATGATAATCTTGTGGTTGAATTGCTATTTGTTATGAATCATCATTTGAACATTTGAACTTGTATCTATATATTTTCAGAATATTTGCATTAAGTGATAAGTTAAGATTGTTACTTACTAAGCCTTATGGTTATTTTTAGGCTCATCACTTTCTATTATCTGTTTTAGATCTTTCCAAGTTAAACAAGGGTAAACGTTTGCTCACTGCGTAGTGATTGAAATGTTCATTCGGAGTTGAATATATGTATAGGTCCTTGATGTACGTACTAATGTACTTTTGGATTTTTTGCTGTATAAATGAACATTTTGAATGTATATATAACCTTTGAATGTCCAACTTATGTGTTAAGACTTCCATGGTATGTGACATTGTTATATGTATTGTAGTGAATCAAATGTTAGCGTTTTGAGGTTGAGGCTTAACAACAATCAGACAGGTTGACGGAGTTGGTTTATATGTCAGTTTGTTGTGTCGATCAGATCACCTAAAGGGTCCAAACAATAATATTTTTCTATTTATAGTAACATGGAAACCCCAACGTCAAATCTCTTTTTTATATCATTAAAAGATAAGAATAATAACTAAGGTCATGTTTGTTACATAAGATAGGAATAGGATAAGACAAAAAATTATCCTAATCCGGTGTTTAGGGCTACATAGGATAGGACAAAAAATTGTTCAAGCCCACTTATTTATTTTATGTTGGTAGGATAACTCAAACCCGCTATTTTTTATGGGATTGAGTTATCCCACCCAAAAAAAAAAAATTTTTTTGACTTTTATTTTTAAAAAAATATATTTTTTAAAATTTTTATATCTCGTCTTATCTCATCCTATCTTATCCCACCAAAATAATCTTATCTCATTATGTACATCAAAGGAGCCCTAATAGTATTACATATAGTTAACTCACGTAGCGAGAGCATTCAGTTTAAGGACAATGCTAATGATGATCACAATTGTATTGTTCAGACAAGTATGACATTTACAATTTTGAGATGTTCATCACTCCTGTGAGCATTGCTGTCACATAAAAAATACAATTGTAATTGTCACACTATCATTTTTCTGAAGTTAAATCATTCCTTACCTTTGTCTTATCGTCATATATATTTTAGGTTCTTAAAATTACCATAAAGAACATCGATATTTAAACTATAGCCAACCCTGAGGTAAGACCCAACGGGCAATCGCATATATGTGTATACTTTCTTATACTAATAAATAACTATTATACTAATATATTTATTTAAATATAATCTTTTATATAATATAGTAGTATACTTTCTCTCTTGTTAATAATATTATTTTTTATACGTAATATATTTATTTAAGTATTATTTTTATATGTGATGTAATATAATATAAATATAGTATATGTACATAGTGTGTGTGTGTATATATATATAAACTTAATCGATTCATTTGTTTCTTAATTGTATTATTGGAGGCATTAAGTTTTGTAATTTTGTAATTAGTTAAATAATTGCCTTTTATACTTATAGACACTTATAAACACTTGGTTAAATAATTTTGTAATAAACACTTATATACACTTATATAGGTTAAATAATTAGTTAATTATGTATTTTTTTAAAATATTATTTTACCTCAGTTTAAAACATTTTAATTTAATTTTTTTTATTTATTATTTTTTCATATTAAACTTGCAACTTCTTCTTCTTATTGAATGTTCTCCACTAACTCCACATTTTTATTTTATCCTTTTAAAAAAAAATTGTCTCATTTGATATTATAATTTAAACACTTATTTTTATCACATGAGACAGCCACTAATTATCTTTATACAACATTTTTTTATTAGAAAAACACTTATACAATTCAATCTTTTTTTGTTAATTTTATCTTTTATTTAACTAAAATCATTTTATCAAGAAGTAAAATTTTAAAATTCTTAAAATTGTAGCCCTATTTACTTTTTAAGTTTACCATCATTTAATATTTGTGTAAAAATTTAAAATAACTTTTTTTTAGAAAAAAAAAGTATTTATATTTTAATATATAAAACATCCAATTAAAGATAAAATGGCTGATTATAATACATTCTTTCACAATCAGGATACTAACGTGATGGTGAGAAATTTGGAAGGATACAGATGAATTGCGGTGCGGGTTCAAGTAGCAATAGGAAAACCCTTTATTAATTTATGCTTTTAGATTAGAAAAGTGATTCCTAGAAAAATGTTTTAAAAAAACTTTGTGCACCGTATTTATTAAATTTTAAATAATGCCTTGTTGTAAATTTACAAATTTGTTATTACGTAAAAAATGATTTAGTAACAGTATAACAATGATGATAATATTTTAAAATAAAAAAGTTGAATCTAGTAGTTGGTAGGAAACAACTTCTTCACATTGTAAATTTTGCTTCATTTTTAAACATTTAGCTTATTTATTAAACATTTGAAATATTTTTCAAATTGGTTCAAAACAGTAGAAAAATATTTGAAATAAAGTCTTGATTTTCAAGATGTGTAGAAGATGCATGATAGTAGACTTTTTAATGGTGTGTAGATATATACCAATAAATCGAATATATAGATTACTAAGTAGATTATATAATTCATAATCAACATTTTATTTAATTAATAGAACTGAACCAGCTTAAATTTACTGCAATAGATGAGATTAATGTGTTTATTTTTTATTTTTTATTTAAAAAACACCCTAAAACTCAATGGGGTAGGGTTGGTATTAGGCTGACCGCTCTTAATATAAGATATTTAATATGGTTTGGTGGATGTTGTCGTGTGTAAGAAATCTCCGAATATCTTGGTGGTCGTTTCAAGATTTCTTGCTCAAGTAAAACGACCAATAAATAAAATGGTGTCCACTGCTCAAAAAACTAATACTTTAATTAGTATTTATTTCTAGGTTATAACCAGTAGATTTTAAATTAGCACTGGTTCATGCACCCTTACAACTTGACTTCAAATTAAAATATATTATTTTTGAGTAGTAATCTTGGCTTTGAAACTTATCTAACTCAGTGTTACTCAAAAGTAAGTATAAACTACCCCCCATTAGAAATTACATTCACCCTTCATATATGGATTTGGTTTTTAAATTAAAAGTGTCAATTTTCTTTTTTAATCACTTTAAGTTTTAATGCATGAAAATTTCATAAAAATACTGTATATATCAAAAACATACAACTAATGAAAACTTAATATAAAAAAATATCATGTTACATAAACAACAATTTGTATATTTTACAAATAATTATTGTATATTATTTATATATTATAAAAATATAAAAGGTATACAATTATTTTCTCAAAATATTATTTTTTATACATTAACCAATAATATTCAATAGTTGAGATGGTCAAGCTTTCTTGTTTACGTTGAAGAGGAAGAACTTAAAGAGAGAAAAGCACTGTATAATTTAATTAATTAATAAATTTAGAAAAGAAAAAAAAAATGGAGTTATGTGGGATAGATTTCAACTGTGCTTTCAAAGTAATGAGACACGACAAATTCCCCAATAAAGATGTTAAATATTGAGTGGCTCTAAACCACGTAACATGAAATTTAAATTGGATATAATTCGTCAGTATTAGTTTCTTAGTTAATGGTGCAACTTAATTGATTTTGTATTTTAGAAACTAATTAAGACTCTTTTTTTATATAAATTTTTGTTTGAATATGTGAGGAGTAGGTGTGAGAATGGGCAAATATCTGGTTATTTACTGAGATATTACATGTGATAAATTGTATGACAAAAAGTAAATATTGTGTTTAGTTGGCGAGAAATCATCAATTTTTGAGTAAATTTTAATTTTCTTAAGAAAATAAGATTTTTTTTTTATATGTTTGGTTGATAAAAATAGTAAAAAAATTTTAAAATATTTTCTCGATCTAAAAACTTTTCATTACTAAAATTTTCTTAGCTTAAAGGGCGAGAAAATTTTATTTTTTCATGAGAAAATTGTTTTGTACATTAATTTAAAAAATAACCTATAACTAATTTTTATTATATTTTTTCATGTCCAGTCAAACATTCATAGAAAATTTCTTCAACAACATTTTTTCGAGAAAATTTTTTTAAGAAAACAATATATTTTTTTAAAGAGATTTTTTCTTAGCAACCAAACATACCGTTAAATGTCAAAAGATGATTTTCTTATGCTTTATAATCTTTTCAATATAATTAATTTTTTCACCTATGGGAGTATGCATTAAATAGCTAAATTATGTTAAATTGTTCATGTGATTGCTACATTTATTGTTTGAATAATTTTGTCTCATATTTAGTTAATTGATTGGGGTAAAACCCAAGAAACGATTGCTTGCTACCTCTCATTTTTGAGTTCTTCATTTATTGCATCTTCGCTGCCTCCACCACCATAAAGCTTCCTTAGGTCTAATCTCTTTCTCTCTCTCAATTTACAGTGAACCCTATATGTTATTGAGTTTGCAATTTTGATGTGAAAGACACATTTTAGTTCTGATGAGAAAACAAAAAGAAAGGAAAGAAGAAAGTCGTGGATTGTATTTATAGCATCACGTTAATTAAAACCTAAATTGGATGTTGGAAGTCTAATTTTAGGGTTTCTTTAAGGGGAAAATTAATGAGATTTAGTTTGTTAGTGGCAAAAGCCATGTGCAGCGCCTTCATGTAACTAATGATTGCAAACTTCAACAACTCAAAACTAACGAAGAAGCCGTTAAAGTTCAACAACTCAAAATTAACGAAGCCATCGAACTTCCAACACCACAAAACTGTTAAAAAGGTAGACACAAAGAAAGAAGAAAACCTGACAAAGAAAAGAAAATGTTCTATATTGCATAAATTTCTTTCTATGATGAAACAAAACAACACAAAAGCCTTTATAGGCTTTACACCAACGAAAAAGCCACTAAAGTAGTTATCACAACCCCACTAATTTAAACATGTAGCAACAACCCTACTAATTTAAACATGTAAAAACTACTTTTTGACTAATTCAACAACAATCCCTCCCTTAAACTAATGTTTGCTAACATTCAGTTTAAAGTCTTGATTGTTTCCAGCGAGCAAACTCCAAGTGATCTTTTAAGCTTCTTGAATAACTCCATCTTGAGAACCTTGCTGAATATATCAGCAACCTGATCTTCACTCCTACAGTAAATTAGATTAATTGTTTCATTTTTGCTAAGATCTCTCAAGAAATAAAACTTCACATCAATGTGCTTGCTTCTTCCATGCAGCACAGGATTCTTGGAGAGCTTGATTGTTGAATTGTTGTCACAAAAAATTTTAGTAGCTCCTGGTTGCTTGAATTTCAGCTCTTCAAGAACTATCCTTAACCAAACAACTTGGCAAGTACAAGCTGTAGCAGCAACAAACTCAGCTTCTGTGCTTGAGAAGGTGACAATGGGTTGCTTCTTGGATGACCACGAAATAAAATCTGTCCCAAACATAAAAGCATAGCCTGAAGTGCTCCTTCTATCATTTTGATCTCCTACATAATCACTGTCAGTAAAACTTAACAAATTAGACTTTACACCCTTCCAATAAAATATCCCAAGGTCTCTTGTTCCTTATATCTGGCCTTGTTGCAGTTAAATACATCAAACTACCCACAATTTGTTTGTAGACAATGCTGTCAACTTTTCTTCCTTTATGATCTTTATGTAACTTCAGGCCAACTTCAACTAGAGTATTTACAGGATTACAATCCTTCATCTGAAACCTGTTCAAGATTTCTCCAACATACTTCTTTTGAGAAATAAAGATCCCATCAGCCAATTGATCTACTTCTATGCCAAGATAGTAGTGCATCATACCAGGATCAGACATTTCAAATTCATTCATCATACACCTTTTAAATTCTTCAAACATAACATCACAATTGCCAGTAAATATAAGATCATCAACATACAAGCAGACAATGAACATTTTTCCTTTATCTCCAATCTTAACAAAAAGTGTATGCTCATAGGGACACTTAGAAAAATCAACTTTAAGAAAATAAAACTCAATACGACTATACCAAGCTCGTGGAGCTTGTTTTAGTCCATAAAGAGCCTTTTTCAATTTATAAACTTTATGTTCATTTCCAATCTTCACATAATCAGGGAGTTGTTCGATAAATACCTGTTCCTCTAAGTATCCATGCAAAAATGTTGATTTGACATCTAGCTGGAATATAGGCCAAGAATTTTGTGCTGCCAATGCAACCACCAACCTGATTGTGTCATGTCTTGTTACTGGAGAAAAGACTTCTGTATAATCAACCCCATATTATTGCTTGTACCCTTTGGCAACCAAGTGTGCTTTGTGCTTGTCAATTTCACCATTTTCTTTCAACTTTGTTTTGAAGACCCACTTTACACCAATGGTTTGCTGCCCGTTTGGAAGATCAGAGAGCTCCCAAGTGTCATTCCGTTCAATGGCATCAATTTCAGCATCCATTGCTTTTCTCCATTTTTCTTCTTTGACAGCAATTTCAAACGTGGTAGGATCATAATCTGAAAACAGAGCAAAGTGTGTAATTGGATCTTCTGAATCGTCAATTCCAGTTACCTCATAGTCTTGCATCCAAGTTGGCCTTCGTCGAACACGACGAAGAGAATTAACTTGTTCTTCATTAATTCCAGCAGCTGCTGGTGCAGTTTCAGCAGCTGTAGGAGTAGCAGGTGATGAGTTTTCAGCCAAGCAAGGTTCTAAAATTTGCTCTTGTTCAGCATCGTCTTCATAAAGGACTTGAGTAGGCTGCTGCCTAGTCCAATCCCAAGTGTTTTCTTCGTCAAAAACAACATCCCTGCTTTTCACAATCATTTTTGTTAGTGGATTGAATAATTTATATGCTTTGGATGTATCACTTACACCAAGAAAGACACATTTTTCAGCTTTGTCATCAAGTTTCGTCCTTTTCTGATGTGAGACACGAGCATATGCAATGCATCCAAAGATTCTGAATGATCCACATTTGGTCTTATCCCATTCCAAGCCTCTTCTGGTGTCATGTTTTGAACAACAAAGGTTGGGCTTCTGTTCAAAACATGAATGCTCAAGTTTACTGTTTCTAGCCAAAAAGACTTTGGAAATCTCTCTAGTCCCAGCAAGCCTCTCACCATGTTGAGAATGGTTCTATTTTTCCTTTTTGATACACTATTATGTTGTGGTGTATATGCAGCTGTAAGTTCTCTTTAAATGCCATGCCCTACACAAAAAGCTTCAAATTCTGTTGAGCAATATTCACCACCACGATCTGTTCATAGGGTCTGAATTTTCTTTCCTGTTTCATTCTCCACAAGAGCTTTGAAGTTTTGAAATGTAGAGAAAGCTTCTGATTTTTCCTGTAAAAAATAAACCTACGTTTTTCTGGAGAGATCATCAATGAAAGTAATGAAGTATCGTTTACCTCCATTGGAAGTTGGGTTTAACGGACCACAAATGTCTGAATGAACCAGTTGCAAAACTTCTTTTGCTCTCCATGACTTCCCTTTTGGAAATTCAGAACGATGTTGTTTGCTAACAACACATTGTTCACAGATTTGAGAAGGAGTGGTAATTTGAGGAAGGCCCGTCACCATATTTTTCTGTTGGAGGTTCTTCAAGCCACCAAAACTCAAGTGGTCGTAACAAAAATGCCATAGCCATGAAGGATCTTTCATTTTAGCCATCAAGCAAGATTGAATGCTTTCAATCTTCAATGGAAACAATCTATTTGAACTCATCTGAAAAACTACAATAGCACCTCCAACAGAATCATAAATTTCACAAACACCATTCTTAATAGTGATTACAAAACCTTTTTCTTGTAACTGACCAGCACTCAATAAATTACTTTTCAGGTCAGGAACATACAACACATCAGGAATTGTTTCCACAAAACCATTCTTGATTCTTATCTTAATATCACCTTTTCCCATCACTTTCATAGTAGAATAATCACCAAAACGTATAGTAGATGAAAATCTTCATTTAGATGGGAAAAAAAATACTTACTTCCACTCATATGGTTACTGCAGCCTGTGTCCATATACCAAATATCTGCTTCAGATTTCTCTTCATCTTGAACAACCATCAACAACGTTTCTGCTTCCTTTTCTATGGTAAAATTTGAACTTTCTTCCTTTTCTTTACCATGAGGCAACCTTGAATAACATTCAGATGTATAATGACCATATTTATGGCATCAAAAGCACTCGACCTTGAATTTGTCAAAATCCTGTCCTTTGTCTTTGTTGCGAGATTGGTCATTATTGGTCTTGAAATTCCTGTTGTCGTCCCTTTTTCCAGGGTCTCCTCTTCCTCTTCCTCTACCTCTACCTCTATCCCTTCCCTTGAAATTGTTGGAATGGGTATCGGTAGAAGCCTTCAAAGCTTGTTCTTCTATGGTTGAACTTTTCTTCATTTCTTGTTCATGGACTAGTAAGGAGCTTTGCA
>JAJIYU010020622.1:0-10346 GCA_030144865.1 Tinospora cordifolia | reverse complement strand
TTATTATTATTATTATTATTATTATTATTATTATTATTTTCAATTCTTCTTGACATCACAAACATTTTAAGATGAAACACATCACCTAGTTCCATCCTTTTGACCTCGAAATAATTTTTTGAATATTTTCAACATGTTTGTTTCACTAGTAAAGTGGATTATTTCTTGACTATGGTTAATCTTTATTAATTGGGGTTATTCCAAGTCAGGTTGTGATCAATTACGGGTTGATTACAATTAATTAAAGTTTAAAATTTATGGGGCATTGCAATAATATCCCTAAAAAGGAATTTTATCCTCAAAATTTGTGAGTAGGATTTTACTTATGTACCATATCATGTCTTGTTAACCCTACCTCTAGAAAAACTATGGGTACTCGCATTTCATTCTTAAGCTCCTTACAAGTGGCATTAATTAACAATTGGATATTTCCACTAGGAATGATCTGTGAAGGGGATTTGGATGGTACTTCTGCAAAATAAAGACGTGGAATACATTGTGGACATCTATTAGGTTGAACATGTGCTTTAGTTGGTATGTGTTCTTGCCAACCCACTATATGACCTCGAATTGTCCTATGAATCTTAGAATGAGCTTGTCTTCTTCAAACTGACTCTAAGGAATACTTTGTCTCCCACATGAATCTCAAGTAGTCGATGTCTCTAATCCACATATTTCTTTTATTGGTCCTACTTATTTTTCAAGCACTAATGGATAAGTTGGAGCTTATATTCATTTTCTAAATCATGTAGAGTGATGCCAAAACCCGCTCCTTGTGATTGGCCTAACACAGTAGTGATTTGCATCTATGACTATATAATGCTTCATAAGGGGTCATTTATACCCTGGTCTGATAATTGTTATTATATGCAAACTTAGCCACATGCAGGTGCTTGCTCCAATTGCCCTCAAAATCTTGAGCGTAGATTCTGAGCATATCTTCCAAGATTTGAATGACCCTCTTAGCCTACCAGTGTGTCTAAAGATGGTATGATGTATTTACAATAAGATTGGTACCCGAATCCTTCTGTAAGCTCTGCTAGAGCTATGAAGTGAATATGGTGTCACGGTTTGATACAATCATCCTAGGCACGCCATGTAGTCTCACTATATCTATGACATAAAACTCCAACAATCCACTAACCAAATATGTGAACCTGATGGGCCAGAAATGTGCGGACTTAGTCAATCGATCCACTATTACCCAAACGATATCCTCTCCCTTGTGATTCTATGGTAATCTTGTCACGAAATTCATGGTCGTGTTATCAAATTTCCACTAAGGAATAGGGAGGGGTTGTGATAGTCTTGAAAATTGGCGATGCTCAAGCTTAACCTGCTGAAAAGTGAGGCATCTAGAGAAATATTGTACAATGTCTTTCATCTTGCCCTTTAAACCCAAATTCGAAAATCTGACTTGCCTTATTTATTAAATTCTCAAAGTTGATTATCCCTTTGTTTAGAATTCATTCAAACCCAAAAAATATTTTATTTATTTTATTTATTTTCTTGCCAATTTGGGTCATCAATTTAAAGGGAATATTATTTAAATTTCAAATTTTAAATCTTGAATTTCAACTTTTGAATCTTGAGTTTTTGCTTGAATTTAATCCCCCTTTTTTGTCATTAGGTTAGTCACTTGGAACAATTCTTATTCTATTATTATTTTATATATATTTTTTTCACAAATAGTTATATATCGAGGCTCAATGTTGAGGCCTCCCTGTTATTAGTACACTATTTTAAGCAATTAACCTGATAAATCATTCTTGTCACTGAAATGTTTTATTTTATTTTGAGATTTTTGAGTTTAGGTTTTCAATTTTGTTTTGCTCTGGACCATTCAATCTTGACTTATAGATAAATAAATACATTATTCTTTATTTATTTATTTATTTGTAAAAAATATTTTAATTTTTTTATAATTATTTATTTATTTATTTGAAAATTTCTCAATTTTCTTGGTTATTACAATTATTCCCCTTAAAGGAAATTATATCCTTGAAATTCAAAAATATATACTTGTGTTCCATGCGTGTATAGGTCATCTTTGTTAGTTGCTCCTCGTGAAGAGGTCTAGGTACTTGGTTCACATCTCACTCTCCAACTCCTAGGTTGCCTTTTCAATTCCATGATATCTCCAAAAGACTTTCACCAATATGTTGTTCTTAGTCCTCAAGCTCTTTGCTTTGCAATGTAGTATGTTGACTACAACTTCCTCATATGTGGCATCATCTCACACCTCTATCTCCTCCTTTTGCATAACATGGGATGGGCTTGGCTCATACTTGCGTAGCATTGATACATGAAATAAATTGTGTACTGAAGACATCTTGTTAGGCAAATAAGGCTTATACGTGCAATCTCCCACTCGTCATAAGATCTCAAATGGTCCAATAAACCTCAGCAGTAATTTATCCTACTGTCTAAATGTTTGAACACCCTTCTAAAGACTGGTCATAAAACACTCTATCGCATTCCTCAAACTCTAAATGTCGTCTCCATTTTTTAGTTTAACTTTTCGATCACTTTATGCCATGACTAATCTCCTCTGAATTAGTTTGACCTGATTATTATTTCTTTAACCAAGTTTACACTAGTAAGTACATTATATTTGAGCTTTACCCAACATGATGGGGATATGCAAGGTCAACCATAAAGAGCCTCATATGTAGTCATTGGTTGTTTTCTAATAACTATTCTTATACGTGAACTTTGTTAGATGTAGGTACTTGCTTCAATTACTCTTAAAATTAAGGACGCATGCTCTCAACATGTCTTCAATATCCAAATCATCCTCTTCGATTGCCTATCAGTCTGAGGATAGAATGTTGTGCTCATGGTCAATTTGGTATCAAATTCTTTTTGTAAGTTTTACTAGAATTGAGATGTAAACCTTTAATCTCAATCTGAGACAATGATTTTTACTACACCATGTAATCTAAAATTTTGTTTACATAGATTTTTCCTAATTCACTAACTGGGATTGTGAAAATAAACTACTTTTGTGAGACTATTAACTATCATCCATACGGTATCTTCTCATTTTTTACTCTTAAGTAACTCATTTACATAGTCCATCATAATGTTACCCCACTTCTATTTAGGTATTGGGAAAGGTTGTGGTTAACCTATCGGTTTCTGATGTATGGTCTTCACCTATCGGCATTTTAGACACTTAAAGACATGTTTGGTTATGTTTTTCTTCAATCCCCTCAACTAATATATCTTTCGGACATTCTAATACATTTTATCACCTCCTAGATGCAACGTATATTTCTTTTGGTGTGGCTCATCAAGTATTATCTTTTGAGTTTGTCCCCTCTGATAATGTATATTTCATTTGTGTTTTTTGTGTGATTAAGATGGACACTTGGCCTGACAATGTTAGGTATGGGCTCAGCAGCCATTGTCACTAGTGTAGTATAATGAAAATATTAGGAATCAAGTCAGACGACCTTAGTAGAGGTTACAATAGGAATAGCCCTAGCCATAACAACCACAAGGAATAGGGTAGAATACAAGGGAATGTTAGGAATCAAACAACTCATCAATACAAGGAAGAAAATACTTGTTTTTTTTATTGTTACTCGGTTCATCTATCTATAATCAATGTATAGTCAAATACTCCCACCTTCTTTTTGACAAATAGCGTAAGAGCATCCTATGGTGACACATTAAGGATAATAAATCCTTTCCTCAGTAGATCCTAGATTGAACTTCCAACTCCTATAATTCTCAGGGTGTCATATGATATGGGGTAATGGAGATAAGTTGAGTTCCAAGGACTAATTCAATAGTCGATCACCCATTTTGTGGGCAAACTAGGTAACTCCTTATGAAATACTTCAGGGACATCTCTAGCTATAAAAATGTATTTTGACTTAGGCTTAGGGACTTTTTCATCGGTAGTTACAATACCAGCCAATATACCCATCTCTCCTAATTAACCATTCTTCCCTAGGTCTTTGGTCCATCAGATGAATTTTTCTTTATTTATCCCAAAGATTCTTGAAAAATAGAAGAAAGAGTGTGTGTAATTTCACGTGACTCAATGAGTAGTAGTCTTGCACTATCAGTATATAATCAAAATATAAATGCATGTGATGCAAGTATGCCAAAGAACCAATTCATTACAATTAATTGTATAATATTATTGGAAAACAAGAAATCATGCAAATAGAGCATACATCACATTTACCAATCCATCATGTGCATGTTCACAATCATAGCCAACCATGCTCAACGAATTTATGATTTCTTAAAAATTTAAGAACACAACCAACAAACTCAGTGCAACCTCACAAATTTGGACCCAATTAGTGCAAAGCAAAGCCTCTCAACTTGGAGAACTTGTACATATGCAAGGCCATGAATTCTAATAAAACCAATTAAATTCATCATGTAATGCAAAACACATACAAAAAATGTTAGAATTACTACTCACAATGAGTTAAGATCGAGATTTTGAGTTCATTGTAACATCAACTTTTTATAAATAACATCAAAATTCTAGTATTATGGTCATCTTCACATGTATTATAATGTTATATTATTATTATCCTATTACTTTGCTCTAAATTATTATTTTATTCTATTCAAGGTTATTTGGGTTTATTTATGTTTGGGTGTGTGTAAAAATGCATGAAATCACAAGTCTATTCATGAAATCATGTCTATGGCCTTGATTTTCTACAACAATGTACTACTACTTTAGTGCAACATGTTGCATCGTGTAGTATTGCACAATTGTGGTTCCTTCATGGTTTTAGGTTGGTTTTCCTTCCTTTTATCACGAGGTTTCTACAATTTTTCCCTACAAACCATGAATCCATTTATGAGTGAATGATTATGTATAAAAAAAATGCTTATATTATACTATGATTTCATCATTAAAATTGAAGATACATATCGAAGAAAATTAGATTTAAATTATACGCTCTCAAAATGAGCAAGTGGCCCACTTTTAGAGTCTTGTTCTCACTCCTTGACGATCTATCTCTCAAGTCTTTGGTGTTGTTCTTCTCTCCTGTAGTCCCTTTTTCAATGCCCACCACAAACTCAGAGGTCTCTTAGTTTCTCTCCTTGCACTCACCAAATTGCTTAGAGAGATATTTTCCAAATTAGAGAAAGGTGACCTGCATTTATAGGGGTCTTTGCATGGATTATTCTTGACATGTGCTTCATTTTCCACGTGGTGGACACATGTTGATAACTAGTACTAGGATCTACCACCTCATGCTTTTCCTTGTGACCTCATACGACATGTGTAGTTTACATGTTGGGCACAAAGGTTCCCGCTTACATGCAATGTGTAGTTTATTTTCTAAGTTGATTTAATAAGACCAAAATCGATTAATCTTAAAACTCTTTACTTAACTTTTAAAATCTTTTCTACAATGGAAAGTACAATTTCTTTTGAAAACATTTTTTTCATATTAAACCCTCATGAGGTATTAGGCACCTCGAAGGAAAGGATGTCATTATCATTTTCCTATTTCGAGGTTAGTATTCTCAAATAAATGACAACCAACAGTATATGCAACAATCAATTATAACATTTAAAACACTCCAACATGTGCTTCCTTGAGTCTATCAAAAGTTCACTTGAATGATATTATTGGCCAATATCACATCAAAATATTGCGCTTATTGTTAGGGCATACAATTATCCCTACTCAATAAGTGCATTTCCCTAAATACACAAAATTTGCTAAGAAAACTACGAAGAATGAGAGGGAAAAGGCAAATAGAAGGTTTGAACAATGGGGTTTACTAACACAATTATTGTGCACCTGCAATTGAGATAAAAATAGAAAAGGGATGAGCTCTACGAGCCCATTGGGTCATATAATTCTAGCATCAATTCATTTAAACATACACTTGTAGCAATTAAACATACACTGCAATACAACAGGCGTTTCAACCACTTATTTGTCTTATAATTGGACTGCAAGCCCTAGGTAGCCCATGGATCATTGCCACCATATGGCCTTGTTGTGGATGTGTGCATGACCTAAATACCACACTATCCTACAATGGATTTTTAGACATGTATTCACCCATAACCTAGGGAGCTAACGCAGGGTTTTAATGAATAACCAACTCAACGAACATCACAAAAATATTTGGTGGATTGTCACTACCCAACAGTTCTAGAATGAGGATTATTATGTCATTACCCAATAGTTCTAGGATTAACATAATTATGTTAATTATGTTAATTATTATGTTAACCATGTCATTTGGTTTATGCAAGCATACAAGAATATGCTACTCACATGTTGAATCATACAATATACATTATAGAGTGATCTCATGTTATTTACATGTAAGTTTCGTTCTATGATTTTCCATCATTAAATTCATAATACCTTGGCGCGTTTAAAAAAAATAGAGTGTAGTCATGTTCATGTAAACCATTGAAACTTGTTATCTATCTTCAGTTGCATGCACATTAACAATTCATAAGGGCATGATACATCATCCATGCAACAATAATACGCTCATGATTTTCATCACAAATTCAAGACAATACACCAAGAAATACATATCATGGATCATGATTAAATCGCATATACGGTACTATCACTAGGTTATTATTCTTGACTACCACACATGCATATTTAAATGAAAAGGGATTAGAACTATACTCATTCTCACTTTAGTAGACCGGTAACTCAGTAATGACAATAATTGTATGTTCATATAATCTGTGTTTTTAGTGTGCAATTATAAAGACTATTAACTAATATCAAACGGTGTCTCTAAATGTTGTTTCGTCCATTTTGGCCTTCAAGAATCCCTCATTAGGGTCCCCAGTTAGTAGCACGAGTGTGTAAGCACAATTGCTCACAATTTCAAAATTGGCATTTTGTGGGAGTCTTGGTGCAATGCACTACATGCTTGTGCAACTTGCTGCACTTCTAGAAAATTCCTAGAACTCTCTTAGTACGCACATACTCCTCTACTAGTAGATCTTAAAACTCTTGGGACAACTTGAAGGCTTCCATAGCAAATGGAATATCATTTTTCTTCTCTAGCTTCAATCTTGTGTTTACTTTCTCCAACTAGGTGGCTTCTTAGAGAAAGAAGCTTCTTAGTTCAATGCCTTCTCAAGATCACCATAGACCGTAGACAAATTCTCTTTGCCATCTGTCTGACACTTCAACAAGATAACCATCTCGGGTACCACCCTCTCCTTCTTCGTTGCCACTGGGTCATAAATCTATTCTAGCTCGTAAAGTGAGAGAAAAAAGTGGTACGCGAATTATGAAAAGCCCCCAAATAGTTATATGTCTCAATCTCAACTTAAGGAAAAGAAAGACATTAAATAAAAAAAAACTCACCTCAACGGCTTGGATAAAGGCTTGCTAGCTATGCTTAGAGCAAAGGATGTACTTCCCCTTTTTGAACTTGGGGCTAGGCAAACAAACCTAATATCTGCTTAGTGAGAGGTCTCTACCAAACACCTGGGAGACTAGTATGTTCTTCACCTTCTTTCCTGGTCAGAGACCAATGGAGGAGGGAATCACTTTACCCTTTCATTTGGGCAAGATGAGGAAGTTACCACTAGAGTTAAGGCCATCAAGCCAAAGTGGCTGAAAGGGAGATAATAAGAGCAAAACGTTCAATTGTCCACTTACATTGTCAAACGGAAGAGGAAGGTATAATCTAGGTGTCGAGAAAATGAGCAGGGGTAAGGATTGACTTCTAATGTCAAGAGTCAAAGTTTGAGGAGCAAACTGCTACTAGCTTACTCAGATCAATGGACCCCCCTTTTGACTTAGTTGTCAAACTCTCCCAGGAAGTTGAGAACCAAAAAGAAAATAAGTGGTTTGATAAATATATATGTGTGTGTGTGTGTGTGTGTGTGTGTGTGTGTGTGTGTGTGTCCAATACTTGGCAACTAAAAGGTTGATGGGACCATGGCCTCTTCAGTGTGTGTGTAAGTGTGTGCGTGTGTGTCCAATACCTGGCAATTAAAAGGTTGATAGGACCATAGCCTATTTAGTCTGTGCATATGTGTGTGTGTGTGTGTGTGTCCAATACCTGGCAACTAAAAGGCTGATGGGAACCATAGCCTCTTCAGCCCACCTACCAGAAAGAAAGAACTAACTCTATTGGTGTAGTCCCAGTTCTTAGTGTCAATTATTAGGGGGTGACTAGGAGGGTAGGTCCAGTTGTTGGTGTAGTACCACCCTCCCATTGCACTTAAGATGGAGTTAGAGGTGGATGCCAGTCTAAACAACTACGAATGAGAAGGTCAGCCACTCGTTCTCCGACCACAAAATCATCCCCCGAACAATGGCTCACTAAGCATTAGGTCTAAGCTATCCAATAACCAAGTTCATCTTTGTCAAATTTCTTCCAAACGACCATGGAATGAGAAGTCAGAGCTTGTACTAGAAGTGTGGGCATAAATTGTGACCATCCACCAAAGAGGGCCAGTTAGCTTTTGACCCCGTCCTTCAAACCCAAAGCTACATGTTGTTAGGCACCTAAAGGACATTGCAAAGGAAGACCAACTTGGACTATGTCAAATTAGAAAGGTAAAAGTCTGCAATAAATCCCTCCTTAAATTCATTGACCTCCTCCCTATCCTCAGCATTTGAATCGACACTAGAGTTGGACCTAATGGGGCGTGTTCTACTTGCTTCCCCATTATCTATCAATTTTATCCTATAACACCCACTAGATGTGCTTAAACCAAAAATTGGGTAGGTTTGTCATTGGGCACTTAGTCAAGGAAGAACACATAAAAAGGGTAAAAAAAAAATTATAACACTTCAATCTCCTCAAATGAGCTGGTCTTCTACTCTCGACAAAACTGTGACTCTTTTGGAGGATTTGCCCCTACTACAAGCAAGAATCCGTTAGAGTCTTGGGTTGGCATGAAACTCCTCGAAAGGTTTGGCCAAAACCTCTCCATGAACCTTTGACATGGCTTAAATTAAATAAATTAGAAGGGAATATAAGTGTTAGTTGCATTGCATACTAACATTTATATATATATTGCATAAGTTTAGGTAGGAAATAGAACATATTTATTTATGATTATGTGCATAAGCATTTTTAGGAGCATTGCGTGTATTTATTTATTTTGAGAATTTTAATATAATTTTTATCATTCATATTTGAATTTAAAGTCCGAGAAAGGATTATCAATTGTTTGTGCTAGTTTAGAATAATTGGAAACAGGAATAATGGTATTACGATACATGGCCAATAGTAATTAAAAAGGAAGCCCAAATTAAAGTCCATCCAACTTATACAAAATGATGCATGACCCAACATATAAACTCAGTCCAACACATTGGTCCAAACCCAAAATCACAAGCAATGTGGTGCATCAAGAAAAAACATGATCTGGGTGGCAAAATTATAAATTGCAAGCAAAACAGATGCGTCAACTAGAAAAATGCAGTGGCAAGGGGCGTAATTACAACAAATTCCAATGGGTTCGACTAGCAGATTTTGGTGGCAAATTAGGTAATTTATGGATTTTTGAAGGAGCATGATTGGAAGAAAATGCATGAGCATGAAAGTGGCACAGAAAATTGTAACACCCCAACGCCCTAGAAACAGGTTTAAGCTCAACCACAAGGCGGGTTTGAGTCTTATGTTACATTTACACATACACAACTTGCATCTCAATTCCTTTATTTAAATACTTATTGAAAACGTTCATGGATACATCATAATGTATTAAATTTCAATTCAATAAGGTTATATAATTAGATAAAGGAATACTTCAAACTCTTTATTTATTCAAATAAAACAAAGAAAGTTACATTCTTAAATCAAAACTTGAGTACATAACTCTCAAAACTTAAATAAGTTTTAGCGGAAGTCTTAAATTTAAAATTTGGGCAATATGCCCTTAAAATAAAACTTTCAAAACTTAGAAATAATCTAATATCCATGGCCTTCATGATTCAAGTCAATTTCCTGAAAAATAAAAGGAAGGGGTGAGCATATAGCCTAGTGGATCATTCATTAAACAACTAAGTTACTATTTCAAATTAATAGCATATCTAAATTCAAACACTTTCATGCATTAAGTGATTCAAGCAACTCTTTGGTTTTAGTTGAAGTTAAGACTAAAAGGGGTTCTACTCCCTTGATGTTCTTAATTTAGATACCCTTCTTTAGGGTGGAAAGACATTTCTTTGTCACTTTCCATTGGATACCACATACCAAGTATTGCTTAGTTGCACCCCGCAACCACACACTCCAAGCATGTGTTAAGAACACCCATAGCACCCATACGGGTCACTATGACAGTACGTGATTCTTATCTTCAATTTCTTATATTTAAGAATCACATAATCATAAAAGAAATT
>JAJIYU010020621.1:0-10338 GCA_030144865.1 Tinospora cordifolia | reverse complement strand
GTTAGTTAGGGATTCTAGGACTTAGAATATTTTCTGAAGGAAACCCCTTAGGCTTGCTATGGTGGGACTTGAAATTGAGGGTGATTAAGGTTATACTTGCTTGCTGTTTTAAATGATACTTAATAGAAAAATGTTTAGGGACCTAAAACCTTTCAAAATCAGTAAGATAGACCCTTGGATCAATGCTGTAGAGAGGAGAGATTTAGCACTTGAAACAACTTAAGAAAAACTTGGGAATCTGAAAACCAGTTTTAGGAACAGATAAATATCAGATCATTTAACTAACCAAACCTTAGAAATCTGAGCTGAAATTTAGTGGAGAGGTCCCTGGATGTGTCTATAATATGTATACCAAATTTCAGACCATTCTGAATTAGGGAAGTAGGCCAATTACTCCACTAAGTGACTGCCTGTCACAGGGTATACGGGATTCTTATAGTCCCTGTTATTACACCTAGAAACCCTAGTAAATGGTATTAAAAAATCACGAAATAAAATTTTAGTGAAATTTTAGACAGAATGGATAAAATCTGAAAAGTTTTATATAAATCCAACGGTTGGATTGATCACAGGAAATTAGGAAAATTTACTGTCAGGGTATGTGCACCCAGAAGTCCCTGTGATTCAACTGAAATTTCTGAGATTAAATTATATAGGCCAACCTCCGTGGATTGAGCTGAAATTTGGTGGAGTGATTTCTAAGCATGTCTAATTTATGCCTACCAAATTTCAGAGCAATCTGATATGGATAAGTGGGTCAAATTAGGCAGATAGTCACTGTCTGTCATACAGAACCCGAGAACACATAGTCTCTGGAATCTTAGCTAAAAATACTATCAAATGAAGTCTTAAAATCTTGGTTTAAATTCCAAGACAGGTTTAAGGAGTTTAGGACAGTTCTGAAAAATTTTATGCAAATCCGATGAACGGATTGCCCGCAGAAAAATTAAAAATGTTGTTGCGCAGTTAGGGCCTTAAGCTGAAAATGTGGCTAAGTGTTGAGATTTGAGGTTTTGGACCAATTTTGGTCCTTTTGACCCAATCTTGACCCGAATGGCCTGTATTGACCCAATTCAAGCACAAATTGACCTAAGATGACTAGGATGATCGCATTGACTAGGGTTGACTAGGTTTGACCGATTGACCGAAACGGCTCGAGTCGATCAAAACTGAGTAAGGACAGTGATATTACATACTGGGCCACTATACGGATAGAACTCAGATTGAGTTTTGATTAATGCAGATTCGAGAGGGTATAGCGGGGCTGGGCCGGTTGTCGACGGGACATCGGTGCATAGGACCCGAGGTGAGTAGATTGATTCAGGTGTTTCTATGACTTTTGTTCCTTGCATAAACTTGTATGAAATGACATGGTTTAAATGGTTTCACAGGACTTAGATACATCTGGTTGATTTTGAGATATGTAGATGTACACGGGTAGTGAAACCAGAGGCTCAAGGTCCGAGCGCGGGGTCAGGGTATACGATGAGATGAGACTCAAGGTCCGAGTGCGGGGTTAGGGTGTGTGACTAACACGCCTAGCTTCCGACCCGCTCGAGTGATGGCACTTGAGGACCGAGCGCAAGGTTATGGTACCCGGAGGGGTACGCCTAGCTTATGACCCGCTCAAGTGGGAGATACGCCTGACCTACGACCTGCTCGAGTGATGACCATAGGTTGGGTTTTGTTGAGTTAACCTAACCTAAATATGTTTTTAACTGGCATGAATTTAAGATGGTTTCATTTGAAATCGTTGCACTATTTATAACTGTTTTCATACTATGTCATGCTTTCAAATGTCACTTCATTTTATTACTCATGTATACATGCATTGTTTTGAAATATTGGTTGTGGTTGACATGCTGATCTTTCTACTCACTGAGCCACGTGGATTTTAGGCTCACTACTGTATTACCATTTCAGGTTCTTCAGTGGCGAACAAGGGAAAAGGCGTAGTGATTGCCTGATTCCCTGACAGTTCTTGTCTCAGTTTGTTTTTGGTTTTCTCCTTTTCATCTGAGGTTGGTCATTGTTGTACTAGTCTAAATGGTTAAGTATGTATTTTGGACAAACTTATGTAAATGAAATGCTTCCGTTTTGAATTGTTGCTTATTTTGGCTTTTAATGGTTCCAATTATTTTGATATCGTCCCATCACATGAGATTTGCAAAGATGGCTTAACAGCGGTTGGGCGAACTCGTCTTGGTGAGAGGGTTCGTCAGGCCGCTGTACCAGCCGGGCCGCCCTTGGCTCTGGGAAGGGGTCCCTACATATTATTATAAGCAAACTCACACAAAGATAAATATTTACTCCAAGTCCCACCAAAATCCAATATACACGATCTGAGCATATCCTTTTACATCTGAATCACCCTTTCAGTCTGAGCAAATCCTCTCAGACGGAGATGGGTACCAAATCGAGAGTGCATAACCTACCAAAAATTCGATGTAAACCGCGGATCTCTATCCGACACAATAGATACACGCACCCCATACAATCTCACAATCTCTCGAACATATAACCTTCTCAGTCGGTCTATCGAGTATCTAGTGTTCATCAGAAGCAAGTGTGCAGACTTAGTCAACCGGTCAACAATAACCCATATGGCATCATATCTACCATAAGATCTAGGCAGTCCTGTGATGAAATCTATAGTAATATGTTCCCATTTGCATTCTGAAATGGGTAAGGGTTGCATCTGACCTCTTGGTCTTTGACGCTCAGCTTTTACTTGTTGGCACAAACTACATTTCTGCACATACTCAGCTATATCTTTCTTGCAAATGTAGAAGATGGAAACAAAACTAAGCTTGTCTATTTCATCGTCTTCTATAAGCTTGTTAGCAACATATGAAATACATGCCGATCCTTTGCCAGTTTAGCAACTAATGTGGTTAATCCAATGTCGTTCTTTGTCCAATATCATCCATGTAATACCTACAATTTTAGTGTTGTAATACCCAAAATTTGAGTTAAAAAAAATTAAAATTTACTGTTCAAATATACAGTTATTGTTTAAAAATACGGTTACTGTTCAAATATACACTTATTGTTCACAAATACAGTTACTATTTTGTCGGCAGACAAAATAACTTTCGGTGGTTACTATAGCTACAGTAACAGGCACTGTAGCCACAATAACAAACTATTAACAACTGTACAGTTTCGTCTTTTTCTGCCAGAAAAATCTATATAAACCCCCCCCCCCCCATTCTGAAAATTCATTCCAATAAGAAAGAATTTTTTTTGCTTACTCTCTTCTCTTCTCTTTTTCTTCAACTGTTTTAGACAGCAAATATAGTAGTAGGAAGAGAAAAACCCCAGTTTTTGCATAATAGTAGTGGAGATCTACTGTTGGATACCTCTTTTGAAGCAATTGGAAGCTTTTTCTGATCAAAGCAGGTATAATCACTTTGCTCTAGTCTCTATTTAAGATTGGAGATGTCGTTGTTCATTTTAGTACGCATACGTAGTCTACTGTTCATATATACAGTACTATTCACTGTTACTATTTAGCACTGTTCATGGGCAGTTATTAAATCACATTTTTAAAATGTAGATCCTGAAGACTGTTGGCCAAAGACTCGAAACAAGTTGAGATTCAGGGAATTACTACTGAGGTGGAAGTGATTACTCTACTCTCTAGTATTATTTGAATTTAATGCTGAATATGTGATGCTTACATTGTTTGAATGCCTAGAAGTATGCAAGAATATTGATTTAATGATTTTCCTTTCTTTTTTTAATTTATATTATTTATGACCGAGAGAGTATGCTCTGTAGTTGCATTTTGTACGATCTTCTACATCAGAAATCAAAAGTCAATATTTTCATTTATGAAAATATTGATTTATGATGTCATGATGATGAAATGTTTAATTATTGACAAAATATTTATTTTATTATGCTCTGTACACAAAAATAAGATTAAATAAAGATTTCAACCACGTACCGGCGGGGGGACAAATGTCCTTCGTGTGTGTTCTATGCAGAATTAGAACTGATGGTCAGGATTGACACCTGAACGGATTGGGTTTCAGAGATGATCCCACTTCATATAGAAGGGTTTGAGTTTAAGAATTGATCTCTCTTTCAAGATCTGGAACACAGAGGTTAACCCCTTTCGGTCTGATTGACAACTGTTGATAAATAATTGTTTGAAACGCCTAATGGATGATAAGTGTTTGTATGTTCAGTGTTTGATTTAAATAATGCCATTGATGTATTGTATATGATCCACTGGGCCCTTGAGCTCACCCTTTCATTTTTTTTTCAGGTAACCATTGAAGACATTACTTCTAGCAAATCAATGTTAATCAGTAATAACGTGCCTCATAACATGGGGATATTAGAAAATAAATGTATTGTAGGGCATGTAACCCACTATATTTGATCATTTCAGTTGTCGGTCATCAGGCCAGACACTATTTGTATTTTCAAAAGTTGACTATGGAGCCCACAAGATTTGTTCATAATTCTGATTATAAATTAATGTTTTCAGTTATTATGTAATCCTAAGATTATTATTGTTCTGTTATATTTATACTCTATTTTGTACCTTGAGATATGATCTGGTGAAACTAACAAATATGATAAATGATGTAAAGAAAAAGTAATATCCTTAGTTCTTAGATAGAAAGTAGGATGGACTGCACTCGAAAGAAATAAAGTCTCAAGCTACGAGACAACCACGTCGCCTGTGACGTATGCGATAGAGATCGGGAGTTGGGGGTGTTACACATCTCCTGTTTGCACCAGGCCATATCCCAAAGTACAAAAGTATATGAATAAATTGGCTTAGAACTAGATTTACAATAACCTTGGGATCATATAATAATTGAATAAGACTTTAATTTAATATCGAAATTGAGAACAAATTTGTGGGCCTCATGGTCGAGTTTCAACAACTAATATTTGGCCTAGTGGTTGACCTCCAACTGATAAATAGAGTTAAACATGGTGGGTCACGTGCCCTACAACAGGAAAATTAAAAATAAAATTTATTTCTTACAACGTCCTCAACTAAGAGGCATACCGCTACTGATGATTGTTTTCACATTCCTTGTTAATACAAATATATTTAATGGTTACCTGAAAAAGAGTAAGTGGGGTGAGCTCAAGAACATAGTGGATCATACAAAGTACATCTCAAGCATTATTAGAGTTAAAATACAAAACACGCAAACACTTTTTAAGTATTATGTGATTCAATAGTTTGAATGTTTTGAGTTGTCGTTGTTTCCCATTAAGCTCAAAAAATCGAAAGCAATGCCCACTAGCCAATTAATTATTCATGACCCTATCTTAGGAGTGAAGTCTTAACTCGACTATCAGTTTCATCGTACTATTGCCACAATAGCATTAAGACCCGCCTTGGGTTGGAAACACCCACGATGACACTAGACTATGCCACAATGTCAGCATCACCACGTCGGTACGTGGTTACATCTCTTAATGATTTTATTTAGTGACCATTAACATACTTATAATATTATTATTCCATATATAAATAAACAACAAATTTTAATAAGCTTCACAAGGTACATATAGCAAATCATTTAAATAGTATTTGATATTCATGAATCACATAATATGCTATCAACACTATAAAAGACAAGAAATCATCATAACAACTATCAAAAACATCCCTAGCATACTTCTAAACATTCAATAAATAATCAATCATGTTTTATATTGAGAACTACAATAATATTAAAGAGTAGGTGTATTCATCCCCACATTTAACGCTTAAATCCTTCTGATCTTGGTATTTTGAGCCTTCTTAAGTCTTCAACCTTCTTTCTTCACTCAAGGAGAGAGCAAGGAGACTCTTTTTCTCTTAAGCTAGAAGAGAATTAAAAAGAAAAAATGAAGAAGAAAAGAATGATAAAACTCTTTCTCTTTAGAATGAAGAAGAAAAGAATGAGATGAGATAGTTTGAGGGAAAGAGAAAGGTGCTATTTGTAGACATTCTTAGCCAATCACTTCATTCCGCTATTCATATTTTAATATATATACCACCACCCCATTTCACTAGTCATATTTTAATATATTCTAACACTCTATTCCACTACTCATATTTTAATAGATCCCACCACACTATTCTACTACTCATATTTTAATATATATCCTACTACCCCATTCCACAAATCAATTTTTTTAAATTTTTTTTAGAATTACTTATGGGTTAGTTAGGATAGTTGTATTTTTTTTTACTTTTCATGTGAATTTACCATTTTACTCCTAAGAAGCAAATTACTATTATACCCCCGCTTATTTAATGTGTTTTTCACAATTCATTTGTATATTCTTAATATTTAAAAATTTTTCAAGGTATTATAATCTACATCTCTTAAAATAAATTTCGTCCTCGAAATTTGTACTTACTCGTTTTAATGCTATCTGGTTAGGTACTTTTGGTGAAGAGGCCTGAATATTTGTTCTTTATCTCACTTTCTAACTCCCAAGATGTCTCTTCTATTTATGTGGCCCTCGACTTTGATAGTCCTTCGCAAGGTGTCATTTCTGACCCTAATTGTAGCAAGCTCCTTCTCTCTGAGCCAACTATTTGCTACTTGGTTATTGTTTTGTTGCCTCTGTGGCTGATTCTTGTTTTGTTTCTTTTGGTTCCCTTGGAACTCTTTGCCTTTGTTTAACCTCTTCTCCTTGTTCCTAAAATTTTGCTCGAAGTTGAGTTATTGCTCTGATATCAATGCCTTCTCCACAACGTCTCTGTACGTCTTTAGGCCCATTCGCCTTATCACTTTTCGGATCTCAATCTTGAGACCTCTGTAAATTGGTTGGCCTTTATCTTCTCCTCCCTGATCGACTTATGTGGAAATTTGGCCAATTCAGTAAATTTAATTTCGTATTCACCTACCGTTAAGTCCCTATGTATTAGCCTACTTTCAAGTCCCTTTGTGTTAACCTGACGAAATCAGACTGCGTCTTCATCAGCGTAGCCTGTGTAAAAATTTTATTATAAAATATTGCCTTGAATTCTTCCCAGTTCATCTGTCGGACATTGGTGTTTGGATCTTCCACCAATTCTTAGCTCGTCCCTTAAAATGATGGGGTGGCTAGCACAAATCTACGGGGACCCATTGCTCCTAGCACGTCCAGATGCTCCTCGAGCTCTTAGTACTAGTGATAGGTTGTTATGCTATTAGATGTGCCATCAAATTGAGATGGGTGAAGTTTTTGTAACTCCAACAACATTGATTTTTGCTCTTTATCCTCAATGTCATCTTGTGCCCTCTGACAGACTGGAAGCTCAAGCATGGGTGTTGGTTGTTGCCTCACAATTTGCTCTTGATGTTGTACTTGTATTTGCAATTATGGTGCCGCCTGTGGCAGCACCTATGGCAATGGCCTCCCAACTTGCTCGAACACCTGTCGAGAGATCTTGGTCACCATTTCTGGTGATAACATTGTTCCAACTATAGTTGCTGCTACCACAGGTACCCTCTGATCCCTTTAACCAGATTTGTTATTGTTTTCAACTCTCGTTGCATTTTTTGTGGGTTCTTGCCATTATTTAGAAGTCAAAAGTTATTTTAGTATTTGGTAAGGTATCCTAATGGAGAATCGTATTCTCAATTCAATTCAATTTGAGTGTATGCAAAACCTGCCTTTTTTTTTATCCTCGGGATACAAAATGCTTTTTGCATCTGTGATAATAGCTATCTTTCTTTGGTCATTTGTCAATTTTCTCATCTTTTATTTGTGCTATCATGACTCTAGATTCAAATATTTAGATTTTCAATTTGTTTAGTGACCTATCAGTTAATGTTTCTAAGTTCTGTTTGAGGATTTTTGAAGTCCTCTAATGTTTTTGGGTATAGAGTTTTGGTTTGATGATCACAAAACAAGTGATATACATATTCAAACAATTATTCAATCATAAAGCTTCCACCCATGCCTCAGAGTTCGAGCATCTTATACTGCTATTGCCCATCGACACAAGCTTTTACCTGAAGATCTTACTACACCCAAATAATTATGCAAATGTCTCGATGACTATAGCTTCCCAAGTCCCACTATACTTAACTGTCTTATACCAACTAGGAATAGGAAAATAAGTTCTTCTAAAGTCACCGATCAATAACCACACATGGCCCATTAATCTCTGAGTCCAAGATTCCTTTATACCTCTGAATTCCTACGTGTCCCATACCACAAAGAAATTAAAGATACAGGTTTTCCCGATCTCGTGTCTTGACCAAACAAGTATTTTGTTTCTATGCATTTTCAGTCTCTAATTTATGTCTTACAAATTTTCATTTATGATACACTGTGCCACCCTTGCAACACTTAAGTCTTTGCCTATAATCTTTTTTTTTTCTAAATCTAGAGTCTCATTTCTTGGCTCAAAGGTCCTTTCATCAAACTGAAAACCATATCCCTTTTCTAATACCACCTTTGGTTCCATCTTTGTACTTTAGTGAGTTTCTTTGCCCGTAAATACCACCTCCTAGTTTTCTCATAGAAAATAATCATGTTCTTCAACTTCGACTACTTGTATGACCTGATGGGAGAATCTCCAGTTGAGTGGCAAAGTTTTACTTAGCAATTGACCTTCTAGAATGGGATAAGCCATCTCTCGTTCAATGTTTAGCTTTACTCGGGACAAGACATACCTACCCACTATCAACTCAACTCATAATCTTTCTATCCAAATGAAACATTTGAAAACATATATTTGTTTTGAAAAATAGCCTTTTAAAATATTTTTAATTTCAAAATAGGTGGTAAGACATTTTAAGTTAACTCAAAGTATAGATCTTACCTCATGAGTCAACTCTTTCTAACTCTGAGCTCTGATAGTACCTTTGACACACCCGAGCTCCTAAATCTTTAACATTCATCATAGATAACGTATTTGTCTCACAGCTTAAGACGTAATTATATTCGTGTGCAGTCAGTCCTACTTTCTATTTGAGAATTGAGATATTACTATTTTTCGCATCAATCATCTCATCTCTTGGTTGCACTAGGCCATATCCTAAGTATAAAAGTGTATACATAAATTGGCTTAGAAACAAATTAACAATAACTTTGAGATCATATAATAATCAAAAAAGATTTTAGTTTAATATCAAAATTGAGAACAAATTTGTGGGCCTTACCACCAAATTTTAATAACTAATATCTGGCCTAGCGACCGACCTTCAACTGACAAACAAAGCTAAATATAGTAGGTCACATATGCCCTACAATAGGAAAACAGAAATAAAATTCATTTTCTACAACGTCCTCAACTTAGAGGCATACTAATACTAATGATTGTTTTCATATTACTTGTCAGTACAAGTATCTTTAATAGTTACCTGAAAAAGAGCGAGTGGGTGAAATCAAGAGTCTGTTGGATCATACACAATATATCTCAAGTGCTATTAGAGTCAAAATACAAAACATGCAAACCCTTTTCAAGCATTACATGATTCAACAGTTCAATTGTTTTGAGTAGTTGTTAAAATCAAAAGGACTTCCCTTGTCATCCCCTATTAGGCCCAAAATATCAAAAGTAATGCCCAAAGGCCAGTTACTTATTCATGACCCTATCTTATGAGTGAAGTCTCGACTCGACTATTAGTCTCATTTAACTACTGCCACAGTAGTATTAAGACCCGCCTTAGGTTAGGAACACTTATGATGAAACTAGACCACTGCCACAGTGTCAGCATCACCGCGCTAGTATATGGTTACATCTCTTAATCATCTTTATTTAGTGACTACTAGCATACTCATAGTATCATTATTTCATATATAAATAAATAACACATTTTAATAAGCTTCGAAAGGTACACATAACATATCATCTGAATAGTATTTGATATTCATGAATTACACAACATGCTATCAACACTATAAAAGACAAGAAATCATGCTAACAACTTTCAAACACATCCCTAGCATGCTTTTAAACATTTAATAAACAACCAATCATGCTTTAAATTTAGAACTAAAATAACACTAAAGAGTCTGGGTATTCATCCCCACATTTGATGTTTTAATCCTTCTAATCTTAGTATTCCGAGCCTACTTAAGTCTTCAAACTTTTTTCTTTACTCAAGGAGAAAGCAAGGAGACTCTTTTTTTCTTGAGCTAGAAGAGAACTAAGAAGAAAAATGAAAAAGAGAAAAATAAGGTGTAACACTCCGTATTTAATTAGACACGTAAATTAATTTAAATAGAAATAAATGAGTATAAATATACATATTTGTATGTATGTACGCGTTAATTACACACATGTATTAAAAATACACATTATGTATATAAATTAATTAAATTAAATAAATGTGTAGGGATTAATTAAATTTGGGATATAAATCATTA
>JAJIYU010020620.1:0-10357 GCA_030144865.1 Tinospora cordifolia | reverse complement strand
AGAAAAGTATGTGTATAAAGTATTAATTAGATGCACTCATGAAAATAATATTTCGTTTAGTATGATAGTAATATACATAGATAAGTATATGTGTAAAGGAAATGCATTCATGAATGAAATATCTCATTTGGTGAGATGTTAAGAAAATGATAGTCCCACATTGGAAAGATAAGAAACACTATTTGGAAGAGGGCCCTATATAAACCCCCCTATTCCACCCATTTCATTTATCCCAAAGATAAGAGTTAAAAATTTCTCTTACTCTCTCTCTCTTTGTTTCCTTCTCGACAACCTTAGTTCTAGTTCTTCTTTGCTTGAGCTATTTTAAATAGTTTGCGAAGTAGTAGCAATGAAGTGCTACAAAGAATTTAGGAAGCGATCTTGAGGTGAGTTTTTTTCCTTTCTTTTAATTTATTATTTTGATTTAGATAATGTTTGCTTGTTTGGTTAGTTTGATTTTTTTGCTTTTATTCATGTGCTTTGCATTTATGTTATTCAATTATCATGTTGCATGACCAAGAGAGTATGCTTTGTAGTTGCATCTTGTACGATCTTCTACATCAGAAATCGAAAGTCGTTTTTCCTGTTTGAGAGAGTATGCTCTGTAGTTGCGTTTCGTACGATCTTCTATATCAGAAATCAAAAATCTGTACTTCTGTTGATTTAAGATGTTATACTATTAGTATGTTTAATTACTGTTGAAATATTTATTTACTATGCTCTTGCACACAAAAATAAGATTAAATAAGATTTTAACCACGTACCGATACAAGGGACTTTCTGTGTTCCATGTAGAATTGGAACTGGCTATCAATACTAATGCTAGAATGGAACGGGTTTCAAGAATAATCCCACTAGATATGGGTTTGAGTTTCAGAATTGATCTCTCTCCCTAAATCTGAAGTACAGAGGTTATTCCTGTTTGGTCTAAATTACGACTGAATTAATATTTTGGTTGAATCGAATTAATCTCTGAAAGTGGTTGATATGCTTGCATTGTTTGGTTGAAATAATGGATTAAATAGATGGAATGATTCACTGGACTTTTTAGCTCAACGCCCCCTATTTTTCACATCACAGGGAATTAATCAGCTTACGAAGAGGTTTATCTATAGAAAGTTTTTATTTATTTCAACGTAGGGCGCATTGGCCCAAGCTAAATCATGTATTTTAGTTTGGAATTTGATTTTCACTGTAATGGATCATTGTACTCGAAATTTTCAAATGAATAAATAAAGAATCTTATTTACCATAATGTCATTTTGTACATAGACTAATGTACACAGGAACCCTAGTGGATTTGGGTGTAAGAAGAAAAAAATGTAGCACGGGCCCGTCTCTCGGGCATCCCAAGATTTTTGATCAAAGAGAGTTGAACCGTCATATGACGTGGAAGATGAGACTTGGGAGGCGGGGTGTTACATGCTTTGATAAGTTTCAGGTATATTTTTCTATTTTTCTTCTTGTTTGATAAATTTGTGTTTTTTTAATTTTTGGCTTTTTAATTTTTTATTTTTGAACTTGTTGAAGCTTTTGAGTATTTTTTATTCGTTATTAGCCATTGAATAATATATATATATATATATATATATATATTCAAAATATATATTTTTTTAATTTTTATAAATACAAATAAACCGTTATTTTTAAAAAATAAACAATATATATAATTTTCAAAATAAATAAGTATATTTAAAAAAATTTAATAATATTTTTTAAATAACCATTTAAATAAATAATTTTAAAACTAATATTTTAGATAAATAATTATAAAAAATATAATTTGTATACAAATGTAAATAATTATTTATATTTTTAATTTATATGTGCATAGTAGGTATTTTGAAAAAAAATGTATTTTATAAATGAAATATAGTAATTAGTGTATTTAATGGATTGATGTAATTGTGAAACCCATACAGTCTATAAACTTGAACCATTTTGTGAGATAGTATAATTAGTGAGAATTTAATGACTTGATGACATGGACAATCTAATAAACCTAGTGATGGATTAACCATTGGAGTTACCCCTAGTATCAATAAACATAGTTCTTAGGCGCACCTTGCCACCTTGATAGCAGTAGAGAGAAGAGATAGAGAATGGAAAATCAAAATTATTTGTGTTTAAGAAGGAAATTTATATATCTCAATGAGAGATCAACTTGAAACACTCCAATTTTGTGTGTTTAAGACTAAAATTGAAAAATGCAACTCAACTTCATTGTTTAATGAAGACAACATCGAATCAAATCATCAAAACTAAACATGATCAATAAATAATCTTATTTTGAAATTAAAATCTTACAACAACTTGAAATACTCTACTCTTCCTCAAAGAATCAAAGTAGTTATCATCAATCGAGGACATCACAACAGTTAAACTTAAAATTTGTTGCTAAAATATCGCTGTAGTGCACTATTAGGAATAAATTTAGCAAATTTTTTTTTTATTGCTAAAAAATCTTAGCAACAAAAAATGAGTTTTTAGCAAAAAAATATTTTTATTGTTAAATACCAAAATTGTTGTAGTAACACAAAAGAGTTACCATCACGTGTATTAAGTTAATATTTCTCTAAGGATAAAGACATTAGCAAAGATAAAATATTGTATTAAGTTCATGTATAACTTAGACCACCTAGTAATATGCATTGTTCGATCTTATTATGTTGCAAACAGTTCCATGTTAAAATTGTATGGACTAGGTTGTTCATGTTGTCTAGCAAAAGATGTATAACGAGAATCGCTGTAATACCTGACAAGGCATACTGTACATGAACCTAAGATGACTATTAGCTTGTAGAACCTTGTGACAATACGTTTCATTCATGCCATGTGTTTAGTATTGTTGTATTATACATTGTTTACATATACATTTGATGAAGTCTTTATATTTGTACAAATTACACGAGATATCTATTTTGTCCACTAGATGATGACTCATTCCTATTGTTAACATTTTTAAGAGCTTAGGGAGTGGTTCCAATGTTAGGTGTGTGGCCTGTGGACTGTTGGAACTCTTAGTTTTTTTTTTTTTAATACTCAACTAGAGTGACATACACATTTTATACCTATTTGATGTCTCAAACTATGATTAATAGAACAAAAAAATTTTGATTATATTTTGTGTAATGCACACTGTATGTTTGGTTACATGTTGAATCATACATTGTTGGGATTGCTTTTACTAGTCTAGGTGTGTCCTTGGCAGGGTGGCGGTGTGCAATAGACACTCACATGCACGCTCGCTCTTATCGACTAGTACTATGTTGTGGATCGAGCTTGCTTTATAGATGATTGCAAATCAATTTGTGGTTACTTCACCATCTATGTTGGTTCTTGCCTTATATTTTGACAGTCCGCGAAACAATCTATGGTGGCACAGTCTAGTGCGGATTTGAAATATTATGCTATGGCTTGAATTTTCAAGACCACTTCCCTAGGCAGAAGGGCGACTTGACCAGCATAGTGACCCAACGAACCTACTCATCAAGTCGAGTTTGCCCAATCACTGTTAAGCCTTTTGGATCGCAAACATTACAAGGAGTAATCATTGTATTACATAATGTCTCATTCAAAAATACACAATTGACCATATATATATATGTACACAAAAATGAATAATCTTAAAAAAAAGACCCAAAAAAAGAAAAAGCAGTCATCATGGGGAGGAAGCTACGCTATCATCATGCCTATTCCTCTATCAATCGCCAAGAAACCTGAAATGTTAATAGAGTAGTGAGCCTAAAAGTTAACGTGGCTCAATGATTAGTAAGACCAGTATGTTACCCATAACCAACATTCCAAAACAGTGCATGTATGCATGAACAATAAAATGATATACTGCTTGAATGCATAGTATAGTATAAAAATAGTTATAAACAATGTAACAGTTACATAGGAACATTTCAAATACATGCTAGTTAAAACTTTATCTACACCAATGTCTTAAATCAACAAACCCAACCCTATGGTTATTGCTTAAGTGGATTGTAAGTTAGGTGTATTGGCTACTCAAGCAAGTCGTAAGCTAGGCGTATTCCTTTAATACCTTAACCCCGCGCTCGGTCCTCAAGTGTCATCACTCGAGTGGGTCGAAAGATAGGCGCATTGATCATATGCCCTAACCCCACGCTCGGACCTCAAGTCCAATCTCAATTACATTGTGTACCCTGACCCCACGCTCGGTCCTCGAGTCTATGGTCTCATTACCCGTATATATCTACATATCTCTAAACCAATTTGATGTATTTCAGTCACATGAAACCATTTAAACCATATTATTTAACTTATGTTTTATGCAAGAAATTCAAGTTAATGTAATTGCCTAAATCAAACTACTCATCTCAGGTCCTGTGCACTAATGTCCCGCCGACACTTGGCCTAGTCCTGTAGTATACACTCGAATCCCAAATTCAATTCGATTAAATTTGGTCAAACTTGGTCAACTGGTTAAACTCGGTCAAAATTGGTTAACATGATCAATTTTGGTCACCTTTGGTCAATTTGAGTTAAATTGGGTCAAATTAGGTCAAAATTGGGTCAATTAAGTCAAAATCCCTAAATTTCAATACTTAGCCAAATTTTAAGCTTTTTCTCTTACTGCGTAGTAAATTTGTCAATTTTTCTGCCATCACTTCGTATATCACATTTGCACGAAACTTTTCAGATTTCATCTAACCCTCCCAAACATTCAAAAAAAATTTAGATTTTAATTTTTGGACATCGTTTGCTATGGTTTTTAAATGTAATAATAGGAACTAAGAATTCTCGTCTCCTATGTGACAGGCAGTCACGTTGTGCTTCAGTTGACCCCCTTACCCAACTCAGATTGGGACGAAATTTAGTATTCATGTTTCTAACATATCCAATCACGTCTCCACCAAATTTTATTCTAGAATACCCATTTTTGGTCAGTCAATTGGTCCTCTACGTTCTCTATTATGTAACAGATTTTTCAATATTCAAGTTTTTCATGATTTTCAAGTGCTTTATTATCCCTATTTTTCCATTGATTTGAGGCCCTCTCTCACATGTTTTATAAGGCTTAGATCTCAGAATATTAATATTCCAAGTCATCTAAAACAGTAAGCAAATATGAGAATGATCACTCTCAAATACACCTTACAACACTTAGCACATATCAACAATTCTGAAAATATTTCTAAGTACCAACTTCCATATGTAACTAGGTATATTTGCATGCATATAAAACTATGAATACAAGGGTTTACACCTCTTTGTAGCCTCAAATGTGAGGTTTAAATCACCCTAAGTTTTGGCTCAAATGGATATCCCTAGCTATTTTAAATGTTGTCTCAAAGATGCTTCCATGAATAGTTTTTTATTGAAACCGTTGTAACAGTTAACAAATAGTCAACTTTGGCACCTTATAAAATATGTTTAAGATCTTAGTTTTATTTTCTATCAATTGGAGATTGAAGTACATATGACAAGGAACAAAACAAGTGGTTACCTAAAAAACGGACCTTAGATGGGTTAGGAACCAACCCCTTAAAGATTGGATCAACACTATTTCCCAACAGTTTCAACCTACAACTATGTCAACGAGCACACTTTCATGGTCGTTTTAATCTCTAATGGTTGGGGAATTCGACCAATGGCTTGCACATTATTGTTAGAGGGGGGTGAAAGCTTTTCAAAGAGTATAATTTCAGAGAAAATGGATATGGGAGGAAGAAGAAACGAGTTACTGAAGAGGGCTTGTTGAAATAGAAAATTGGTTCAAAAAGTGGTTTTGTTGCATGTTGGAGCATTCTTGCATGGCAAAAAGGAGTGCCACATGGGTCATGAGTTGCCATGCAAGGCACCTTGTTATCCTTGCCCATTGGTCTAGTCAAAAGGCTGGTTGGATGTTAAAATCATGGCTCAAAACCATATCTCGGAGCTGGTTTTCGTTGCATTTACTGCAAAATTTGAAGGAAAACGAATGAGAAATGGGGGAAAGGGGGTTGGGTGCGTGGGCCGCCTAGGCGTGTGGGCTTGCCCACTTGCCTAATCAAAAACTCGGGCGCCCAGTGGCCTGGCACGGGGCCACGGCTTGTGCTATTGGCCCTGTCGAGACCCCTTCCCTAGGCCGTAGGGCAGCATGACCAGCATGATGGCTCAACGAACTCACTCATCGAGTCGAGTTTGCCCATTCACTATTAAGCCTTACCAAAACCTCAACATTCATACACACATCAGAGTAATCATTAACGTGCAAGGGTAAAAAAAATGATACATATCATCATTTTTCCAAAGTACAAATAAACCATTAAGAATTACTGACATACAAAAAGTGACCGACCTCTAATAGGACCAAAAAGAAATAGAAGATCACCCGGGGAATTAGGTTATCACGATGCCTTTCCCCTTATCAGCTGTCGAGGAACCTGAAATGTTAGTAGAGTAGTAAGCCCAATATACAATGTGGTTCAGTGAGTAGTAATACTAGCATGTCACAATAACTCGTACTCCAAAAACAGTGCATACATGCATGCACAATAATGGCAAGCAATGCATAATAGTAAATCATGTAGTAAAACATATATAAATAGTGCAACAGTTAAAGAAAAGTAGGTTAAATATATGTAGCTCAAAGCTATATCAAGACTAGGATTCAAATCATCAAATATAACCCTATAGTTATCGTTCAAGCGGATCATGAGTCAGGCGTACCAGCCACTCAAGCGGTTCAAGGGTTATATGCATTCATTGAACACCCTAACCTTGTGCTTGGTCCTCAAGTGTCGTGCTCGAGCGGGTTTGAAGCTAGGCGTACTGATCATATGCCCTAATCCCGACACTCGGACCTCGAGCCTTATCCAATCACATCGTGTACCCTGACCCTACGCTTGAACCTTGAGCCTATGGTCTCACTATTGGTGTACAACTACCTATATTTCAAATCAATCAATGTAGTTGAACACAAGAAACCATTCAATCGATGACAATTTCAATCATTTTCCATGCAAGGAATATAGTTAAGATAACAACTGAATTAAACTACTTACCTCGGGTCTCGTGCACTAATGTCCCCTCAACACTTGGCCCAGTCCTGCGATATATGATCAAATTTGTTTTATGTTTGACTCAATTTTAGTTCCTTTGTCCCTAATTGGTCTTAATCAACCCAAATTCGACTCAATCAAACTTGGTCAATCAATAAAACTTAGTCAACCTAGTCAAAATTGGTCAATTTTGGTCAAATTAGGTCAAGGTGGACCTATTTGATCAAAATCACCCAATTTTTTCATAGTTAGTCAATTTCCTACCTTAGGTCCTATCTGCGCAACAAATTTGTCAATTTTTCTGCGAGCAATTTGACGTCAGATTTGTGTAAAAATTTCTAGATATGATCTACACCCCTTTATTATTCATTAAAATTTTATTTTCCAATTTTTAGACCTCATGTGATACGTTTTCTAATTGGGATATCAGGCACTCAAATTTTAGATTTTTCATTCTATTTGCGTAGTGGATTTTCTGATTTTCCTATGATTACTATGTATGTCAGTTTTGCACAAAATTTTTCAGATATAACCTATACTTCCAAGTATTCACCAAAATTTTAATTTTAGATTTTTTTCAGTTGACCTAGTTTTCATTTAGGATATTAGGCACTTTAATTTTGATCATTCTTGTCCTATTTGCACAACATATTTCTCGATTTTTCTATAGTCAATCCGTATATCAGATTGGCGCGAAACTTTTCAGATTTTGTCTATGCCTATTGATTACTTTCCAAAATTTTTGTTTCTAATTTTTGGACCTTGTTTGATGTGGTTTCTAATGGGGATATGAGGAAATTATGTTTCGTAGACTGCATGTGACAGGCAATCGACAATGTATCCGATTATCCCACATAAACTTATCGATTCGTGACAAAAATTTTTTTCACTATTACCAGTTTTCTAAGGAACACACCTACCAAAAATCAGGTCCATTGGATATAGTTAAACATTTTTAAAAATTTGTGGCAGCAAGCTCAAAACATAGGCCCACAACAGATTTTTCAGAAAATTTTTCAAAAGTACCATGATTCATATTCAACAAGGTATATTTGCGTGCTTGTAAAATCATCAATATAAAGCCTTAGGTTCTGAAATTTATACCTACTTGTAGATCTCAGTGTCTAGTTTGTGCACCCAAAATCTTGAATCCCCTGGTGTCCCCGGCATACTTCAAATGTCGCTACAAAATTGCCCCCAGTATTATGCTTTTTTGTCACAGTTGCTAGTAGCCCTCTTCGCCGCCATGTTTGACATATTTTGAGAGGTCAATTTGTATTTATCATAAAATAAAAGTTAAAGTAGACATTACAAGCTTTAAAATGAGCTTATAAAACCTAAAAAGAGACTTTAGATGACCTAGAAATCAATCTTCTAAAAATAGGACAAAACCACTTTTTTGGTTTGGTAGTCACGAACAGCAACTTTCATGGCTATCTCTGCTTCAAACGGTCTATGTTTTTTATCAAAGGCTTGGACCTCCTTGAAGAGGGTAGTGAGAGCTTTCAAATGACTATAAGATTGTTCAAAACGAAGTTTGGATGAGAAAGATATTAGAGTTTGAAGGGGAGAGGTTTTACTAGATTTTCTGCAAAAGCTTGGGGTGGGTTTGAATGAGATCTTGCAACAGCTTTGAGCATCATTGATCACCCCATTTGGCTGATAACACCTTGGCTTGTGGCTCAATGCTCTAGGAAACATGGAGGCTTGGTAGTGGTTGCATTTAATGGCTAAAACAATGGACAAAACCATGAGAAAACTAGTTTTTTTGCTGCCATTTTTCTGTGTTGTTCGACTAGAAATAAGGAAGAAGAAGAAGAAGAAGAAAGGAGAGGGAAAATAAGAGGGCTGGGCTGTGTGCCTAGCCTGGCCCACATGGCCTTGGGCAATCCAGGCCCATGAGCCTGGGCTGCCTAGGTGGTCCTCTTTTTTGTTTTTTTTGTTTTTTTTCTTTCTCATATACATACATACACATACATGTATATATACCTAACTTTTTTTTTACTTTTTTTCATTACAATCATATGATTCATCACTTAGTTATTTCATCAATTTTCATTATTCATACCTTTATTTTCCAAAAATCATTTAATTTACCCCAAAATTTCTACTTTTCTTCAAAAAATCAATTAATTTCCTAAAATTTCATTATTCCTTCCAAGAATTCATATAATTAACCCGAAAATCATATTTTTCTCAATAATCAACATATTCTCTTTCTAAAAATGTATTTCTCAATTAGTCCTATTTTTTCTAATTAAATAGGTAAAATTTGAAACAATTCATGTATTTTCATTTAAAATTCAGAAAAATATATAGAAATACATATTTAAAAATACAGGTCATTACAAGCCCGACCCGCATAGGCTCGTGAGCCTGTGCAGCGAATTTTAGCCCGCATGAGCTTCACGGCCCATGCGGCCAAATCGTGATGTTCTTTTTTTTTTTCTTCATTTCATCATTTATACATTTTTTTCCAAATAAAAATTTGAATATTCTTTCCAATAATTAGTATTTTTAATTTTCCCACTTATCCATCATGTTTCCTCAAAAATTTCAACTATATCACCAATTCCAATGTATAAATATTTTTATTTTCAAAAATTATATATTCAACCGAAGAATTAACATTTTTCTCTTAAAAATTCAATAATTATCCAAAAATTCATTGTTCATTCCTAAAAATTTGATAACCACTCTAAAAATTATATTTTCTCCCAAAAATTTTATTTTCTTTATAATTTTTGTATTCTCTTCCCAAATATTGTAATTTTCAATTATTCTAATTTTTTAAATTAATGATTAAAAATTAAAAAAATCATGTATTTTCATTAAAAATTTCAAAAAAAATATGAGAATGCATATATTGAACCCATTAATTTTGCGCATTAAAAATATGGGTCGTCACACGAACTATAGCTCAGACACAGTCAACTGCAATATAGATTTACATTATGGCATATTTTAGAGTAGAGGAAAAAAATGTCCCTCAAAAATTTCATCTAAAGAGTCTCTTTTTTGTATAAATGGTGATATAGTTGTAAAATAGTCCTGTATACCAGTTAAAATAGAGAGAAAATGTATGAACATAAAAAGAAAACTTTTTTACTATTTATTTTTTAATTTTGACTTATATTTTATAATGAGACATGCATTATAAAAATGAGTGAATGTTGACATAGACAATTAAGTACCCATTAATTAATACAATTAACTTTGTAATTTTGAAGCTCTTATAATAATTGTGGTAATTGGAATGAAGCGAAGGAGAGGAATTAAGTAACTAATAAATTAATTAAAGTTGGTTAGGTACACAAGACAATGATATAATTAACAAAGAATAA
>JAJIYU010020619.1:0-10350 GCA_030144865.1 Tinospora cordifolia | reverse complement strand
CCTTAAATTTCATAATTAATTTTACTAAACCTTAATTTTCATTTAATTATCAAATTAAGGTCTTATTTGCTTAATTTTTCTATATCTCTAATATATTTTATTTTTCATGTGTCAACCCACAATTTGCACCCAAAAATTTTTAAAATCTTTGAAATTAATTTGTTCAACTTATTTTATTTATTTTAATTTTTTTTAACAAAATTCTGGGGTATTACACGGGGTGAGGGATTTTTGAAGGGAGCTCCAAGAGTCACAAGCCAGAAATGAGCTAAAATGTTTGGAATTCAATTTTTATGTTCGTCATTACCATAGCAATATAAAACAATACAATGGTAATGCGTTTTCTTCGCAAAAAAAAAAAAAAACAAAATGAATGTGTGTGCCACTACTGCGATGGTGTACATTTTTTTAATGGGTTACCGCAGTAATGGATTGTGGTAACGTGATTGCCCATTTTTTAGCATTCTGGTTACCGCTGTCAATTAGTTTCCCTACTGTGGTAACATATCGTGTTTCTTGATTATCCATGGTTACCACAGTAGCTGACCGTGGTAACGCTTCCACCCCTTTTTAACAAACAAAAACAAAACACATTATTCCTAAGGCAATTAAAAGTGCAAATCATGATGGAAAATATAGAAAACTTTGAAATTTAGTGGGTTGCCTCATCAAGAGCTATATTTAACGTCATTAACTCAACGTGGATACGGAGACTCAGTTTTTCAACACAACTGAGTCAATGTTCTGCTTTTCTCCTTCATAGAAATTTTCAGCCTCTACCCATTTGCCCTGAATGTATGCCCGTCAACTAGGCATTGTCGTTCAACAACTCTGTATGGAAATACTTCAATGACAAGGAAAGGGCCAATCTAATGGGATTTAAGTTTCTTAAATAAGCGAGAATTTAATAAGAGGACTTACTAACCTATGCAAAATTCTTTCTTCTCTATCAACTTATCATGCCATTTCTTGGTCCTTTCCTTGTAGATTTGATTATTTTTAAAGGTTGCTCTTCATAATTCTTCAAGTTCCACAAGCTGAAGCAATCTATTCTCCCCACACGCTTGAGCGTGAAAATTTAGTTTTCTCATAGCCCAATAGGTTTTGTGCTTGAGCTCACGAGGTAAATGGTAGGATTTTCCATACATGAGCTGATATGGGTACATGCCTATGGGAGTTTTGAAAGTAGTTCGATAAGCCCATAAAACATCATCAAGCTTAAACGCCCAATCCTTATGGTTCTTGCCAATTGTTCTATGAAGAATGGCTTTGATTTCTTGATTTGACACCTTCACTTGCCTATTAGTATGAGGATGATAGGGTAATGATACCTTATGTCGCACACTATATTTATTGAGAAGGTTATTAAAGAGACGATTACAAAAAAATGTGTACCTTCATCACTAATTATATCTGTTGGTGTGCCGAATGAAAACTATTCGAGCATCATTCTTTATAGTGGCAATAGCTTTCTACCCATTTTGAAACATAATCCACAGCCAACAAATATATATTGCTTTCCATTCGAAGGTAGGAAAGGTCCCACAAAGTCAATGCCCCACACATGAAGGTGTTCAACCTCAGTGAACAAGTTTAGGGCATCTCGTTCTTCTTAGAGATATTTCCTTGTTTTTGGCAAGCATCACATGTTAATATGATTTTTTTTTGCAAACATGATTTTTTTTGCATATTCCCTTCTATTTTAATGACATGCTAATATTTTTCCTTTTCTATTTTTTTAATACTGTATTTATTAGATATATTTCTATTTCTTTAATATTTTTAATGCTAATAATTAAATAATCTATATTTTCTATTTTCATATATTTTTATTTATTTCATGTTTTATTTTTAGATAATCATTTATGTAATTATAAATTGATACTTATATGATATTTTATTTATTTTAAATAAATACATACGTACTACATTTTTATTTAATTATGTAAATTTTTTTATATATATAATCTTATAATATGTAGTATTAACATTTATTATGCTAACATACACATTATTCATACACACATTAACCTATATATATATATATGTGTGTGTGTGTGTGTGTGTGTGTGTGTGTGTGTACTTTATTTCTATTTTTCTCTTTTTTTTCTTAAGAAATAGAAGCAACTCCTTAAATTTCAAAAATAATTCTACTAAATTAAAATTTTCATTTAAATATCAAATTAATGTCTTATTTGCCTATTTTATATTATATCTCCTATATATTATTTTTCATGTGCCAACCCATAATTTGCACCCAAAGATTTCTTAAAATCTTTGAAATTAATTCACTTAACTTATTTCATTTAATTTCTTTAAACTTATTCATCTTTAATTATTTGACAAAATTTTGGGTTGTTATAACCTACCCTCCTTAAAATAATTTCGTCCTCGAAATTCATACTTATTCACTTGTGTGTCGTTTTGTCAAGTATTTATAGTAAATAGTTTGGGTTTGACTAGGTTAGCATGCCCAAGGGTCTTGCTACTTTAATAGGCTAACACTTAATTAAAATTGTACACTCGGAGTTCTTAATGAAATAAATTTTATTAATAGAGATGATTGGTACAAAACCTTATTCCAATTCGAAATTCATATAGCAATCTAAAGGTCTCCCTACTACTACTCATATTCAAAATTAGTTCATTTGTCATAACATTGGACTATGAAGGTTTCTATTGGGGCCTTGATTTTCTTGCACTTCAAGAGCAAACATTTTGGCTTGATTCTGACCGTAACCCTTATTATCTTGTGGCTGAGGAGCTTGGGTGGGTGTAGTCGGGCAGTGTCTTGCCAAATGGCCCTTTTGTCTGCACACATAGCACAGTCCCTGCTTCCTCGCCTGTTCTTATAGTTCATCTTTATTTTGTCCCTAGTTCTGAATTTGTGGTGCCTTCTTACCACTCTTATTCTTTTTCTGTGCCTCTGATTTCTCTGTTTCATTACTAGGCCTCTTGTTCTTACTTCTCAACCTCTGTTCCAGGTTGAGTTCTTGTTCTAGTGTTAGGGCCTTTTCCACGACATCATTGTAAGTTTTTAGGCCCAGAGTTTTCACTATCTTTTGGATCTCCTTCTTGAGACCCTGTATGAACTGATTGGCCTTCCTTTTCTCCTCCCTGATCAGGTCCGGTGAGAATTTGGCCAGTTCCGTGAACTTTCTCTCATATTCAGCTACAGTCATGTCCCTTTGGTTCAGTCGAACAAAGTCCTCCTGTAGCTTACTTAGGGTTGCTTCTAGGAAAAACTTCTCATAGAAGATTTCTGTGAAGTTTTTCCAATTCATGACATCAACATCCATATTAGGATCCATCTTCATCATTCGCCACCAACTCCTGGCTGGTCCTCTGAAGTGGTGCGTGGTCAGTGCCACACGTCGTGACCCAGTTACCTTCAGCATGTTGAGAATTTCCTCCATCTCTTGGTACCAGTGGTCTGTCGAGATGTAGTCTGTGGTACCATTAAATGAAGGGGGATGGAGCTTCTGTAGCGCAATCAACATTTTCCTCTACTTCTCATCCTCTTGAGCCTCTGAAGTTCGGGATCTTGGGCCACAGGTGCTGGTTGTTTACCCTGGATAAGTTCAGGTACTTGAGGCTGTGGTGCCACCTGAGGGATAATCCGTGGAAGTGCCTTCAACAGTTGATCCAACATTCTCTTTGACATCTCATTCATCATGGCCTCCATCCGCGCCTCCATTCCAGCAGGTAGTTCTTGTTCCGTTGTTCCGTCTCATCAGAGGTGGTGGATCGAGTGGTGTACCTTCTTGCTCTAGCCATTGTCTATAAATTTACACCTTGTCAGTATTCGCCTTGTCAGGTGTTCGTACAATCATGACTCTAGATTCATGTCTCTAGGTTCTCGATTTGTTTAGTGGCCTAAAGGTTTTTCTTCTAGGTTCTTTTCATGCATGGGTACAGGATTTGGTCTCAAAGCAATTAAACATTACAACATGCATATCACACAATCACACAATCACGCTAGTACAACAAGGTTCCAAGGTTCCACCTAAGTTTCTAGGTTCAAGTGTCCCATACCACTCTACCCCTTCTACTTAGGCTTTCACTTAGAATAGAGTCGCACCCAAACAATTTCGCAAATTGCTCGATAACTAAGGTTCCTGAACCCACTATACTCCACCGTCCCATACTAGCGAGCATAGAGAAACCCGTTCTTCTAGAGTTACTGATCATTCACCACACATGGTCCATCATTCTCCAATCTAGGCTTCCTCCATACCCCCGAATTCCTATGCATCCCATACTACATAGAAATTGAAAGGTACAAAAGCTTTCCGGTCTCATGTCCTGATCAAACAATTTTTTGTTTTCACACAAGTTTTCGTCTCTAGCCTATGCCCTAGAGATTTATGCTTTTGATCTACTGTGCCACCCCTGGCTAGACATTTTTCTACCTAGGGTCTTTTTTTGAACCTAGGGTTCAATCTAGTTGACTCACAACCTCTGTCTAGTCAAGATACCATATTTGACATCTTTTCGACTTCTGTTTACTTTCTTGCCCTAATTTTCCACCTTCTAATTTTTCTTTTATAGAAAATAAGATTGTTCTTCAACTCGGACTACTCATATGAGCTGGTGGGACAACCTCCAGATCAGGCGGCGAGACCGAGGTCTGCTTAGCAACCGCACTTTCTAGGGCAAGATAATCCACTCCCTTTCAATGTTTAACTTTACTCGAGACAAGACTTACCTACTATCAGCTCAAATTGTAGTCTTTGTATCCAAACAAAACATTTCAAAATATATTTTTCCTTTTTGAAATCACTTTCTGAAACATTTTTCAAAAATAGAAGGCAGGGCACTAAAATTTTAGTTCAATGTGAAGCACTAATTTGGGTTTCCAATTCTCGTCAAGCAACTAATGATTGACTTTCTATTTTCTAGCCTAATTAACAAATGTTTAGGCTTTTAACTTTCTATTTCTAGCCCAAGGCACCTAAAGCCTAGTCTCTGATACCACCTTTGTAACACCCCAACCCCCACATTCATTGAGCATTGGATATAACCGCCATTCTTTGACAGTGGACTTAACCATTTGGCGGGTCAAGCCAGTGTTACTTTACAAGTGACACACACTTGACTTTCTATTTTTCAATACCTCATGCCTTAGAATAGATTCAAGAATACAAATATCATTCAATAAAATCAAGGTAATTAGAGATAAAGAAAAATTCAACTTCTATGTTCATAAAAAGAAAGTACATAACTTTATAATGTAAACTATAACATTGTTGATCAAATAAATTCATAACCTCTAAAATAAAATAAAATTTCAGCGGAAGACTTATTCAAAATTGGGCAACATGCCCTTACATTAAAAAGAAACTTTTTTAAAAAATAGAAACTTGCTAAACTAGAAACTATTTAAATTTTCATGGTCTTCATAGTTTAATTTCTTGAAAAAAAAAGAGGAAGGGGTGAACACAAAGCTTAGTGGATCTTTTTCAAAGAACCATTTTTTTCAAATTCAAATCAATAACACATTCATATTTCAAACACTTGCATACATTAGGCATTTCAAACATCCATTTGTTTAAAGTTGAGATTTTAGACCAAAAGGGTTTTGAAGCCCTTGATGTTCTTAACAAAGTACCTCCTTAGAGTGAAATATAACCTGTTTTAGCCAATTTCATTGGCCTCTTAGACTTCAAGGGACTTTACCCATCAACCAAGTACTTTGGTCTTAAAACCATATGAACTAATCATATGAAAAGAACATCCATAGCAACCCACACGTTTGCTATGATGGTACGTGGTTATTATCACCATCATCTTTGTTAAATCATATATTCTTAAATCATAAGATAAATTTCAGAACATGAAACTGAAAAAAATAAATTCAACATATGATCAAATTGAAAATTTAATCATGAAAAAATCAAAATCATGCATCATACTTTGAAATAAAGCCTAAGCATGATACTAAATATAGCATGATTATTATGCATGCATAACTTCGAACGAGAATCAAATCTAAAACTAAATATATATTTTTGAATGCTTGAACTAAAATTATTTTGATTTCAAAAGCCAAACAAACCATGAACATGCTAAAAATTTGAGTAAGAAAAAGGGGTGTTAGAGAAATCACTTCCACCTTAAATACGGCTCTTCTGCACACCTCTGAAATCCGACAGAGTTCTATTACTTCAAGTCTTCCAAACACTCAAGAACTCTCAAGAACACTCAAAAACTGTTCAAGATTACTTAAGAAGTGAGGGGATTGCCAAGAAGAAGGCTAGAGAGAGTCAAGAGGGACTAGTATGCTCTTGATTTGGGATAAACACAATGTGAGCATTAGGGGTCCTTTATATAGAGTTCAAAATTGTGTAGAATGGTAAGTTTTTGGTGTTCTCCTTGTAGGAAACTTGCCAAATATTCAAAATTTTGTGCCCCAAGCATAGAAAAATAGCAAGTGCATTGGAATAATTTTTGAAATTTAGAAACATTTTTTTCGAATTTTTTGGATTTTTTTGAATTTAATCGTATTTTTTTTCGGAACCTTGATTCTAGATCGTTGATGATCTTCGATCGCAGCATCAGATCGTGATCAAGATTTTCAAATTTGTTGTGGGTCGTCAAATTTCCTCGATCGTAGTGCAGATCAGGCACCTTAGATCTTGTCCGTTAGATAAGCCTCGATCACAGCGCAAACGTTCGCGATCAACGAAATCAGCGTGGTCCGTTGATCAGCCTCTAGCGCAGTACTGAATCGCGATTGAGATTAATGAATTCGTTGTGGACCATTGATCAACCTCGAGCGCAGCACTGGATTGCTATTAAAAAAATGGCTTTGATCTTCATCGTTGGATGGACCTCGAGTGCAACTCTGATGTTGAACACTGATCCGGGCCACACGATTATCTTTGAGTGCAGTGTCATTCACGATCAAAGAAGTGAATCTGAACCGTTAGATCAGGCTGATCGTATCTGCGCCGTTGGATTACGCTGATTCGGTGCTTCTGGGCATTGTTTTGGGCTTTGATTTCATTCGTTGGATCATACAGATTGAGTTTGGACCGTTGGATGCAGTTTCTAATTACCAAATTTGATTTTTAAGGTTGCTATTATCTGAAAATTGCGAATTATACACTTCCTAATTGATGTAAACATAATTTTTTTTTGTATATTTCATTCTATTTTAATGACATGCTAATTTTTTTCCTTTTCTATTTTTTTAATATTGTATTTATTAGATATGTTTCTATTTCTTTAATATTTTTAATGCTAATAATTAAATAATCTACATTTTTCATTTCCATATATTTTTATTTATTTCATATTTTATTTTCAGATAATCATTTATATAATTATAAATTGATACTTATATGATGTTTTATTTATTTTAAATAAATACATGCATACTACATTTTTATTTAATTATGTAAGTTTTTCTATATACAAATTCTTATAATATGTAGTATTAACATTTATTATGCTAACATACACATTATTCATACACATTCACCTATATATATGTGTATATATATATACTTTATTTCTATTTTTCTTTTTTTTTTCTTAAGAAATGGAAGCAACTCTTTAAATTTCAAAAATAATTCTACTAAATTGAAATTTTCATTTAATTATCAAATTAAGGTCTTATTTGTCTATTTTATATTATATCTCCTATATCTTATTTTTCATGTGCCAACCCATAATTTGCACCCAAAGATTTCTTAAAACCTTTGAAATTAATTCACTTAACTTATTTCATTAATTTCCTCAAACTTATTCATTTTAAATTATTTGGCAAAATTTTGGGTTATTACATTAACATAATAATCTCGAGGCCTATCATGTGGTCGAGTCCACTGAGACAGAGGCAGGATGTTACAAAAGAAGTCTCATCCTCAAATAAAAGTGTCAGTTAAACTTTAGGCTGGGTGTGACCCTGAATGAAAAACAAGCCTATCCCCTATAACATGATAAGTGTGATAGAAGAAGTTGAATAAGATAAGCATATTGACTTTGGGGTAGATGCTAAGAACACCCTAAGACTAGGGGAAGGAATTGGTGAGTCCTCGTATAGACAAAGTAAGCAGATCATACTAGATGAGGACTATTAATAGTAAATGATAAGTATTTCCTACCAAGAATAGGTGACTCATTCAATCAATTGGAGAAGCAACCATTTCTCAAGAATTGATCTTAGGTCAGGATATCAATAGCAGAGAGTTAGGGAGTCCATTATACACAAAACAACCAGTTAGGGAATGTATAGAAATCCAATAAACCAAGTGGTTAGATGCCATCTGGACTAGCTTGTGATAGACAACTGAAATTATGAAACACTTAAGGATTATCTTAGAGACACCCAGTTCAGTAAGAGATAGCCAAGTATCTTAGCCATATAGTTCCTCAAATGGCAGAGGATGTCACCAAGATAGAGTCATAGACATAAAGCCCTTAGGCTTACCAGATTAGTTAGAACCAAACCATTTACTAGAAACCCCTGAGGAAGTACCTATTCAATAAGCATGTACAAATTTTGAGGACAAAATTTTTGTTAAGGAGGGTAGGTTGTAATACCCCAAAATTTTGTGCTAAATAAAATAAAATGATAAACTCAATTAGCAAGCTTAATTTTTTTCAAAAACTTATCAGGGAAGTGAAATTTAAGATAATGGAACGAAATGAAGTAAACACCTCAAATGGCCTAGACATCCAAAATTCATTTCATTTGCTCAATTAAGAGTTTATTTACTTGGTATGCATCAAGGGAATCTAAATCAGAAAAGAAAATGGCGTAAAATCGAGCCAATTAATAGATATGAATTTTTATTAAATTCATGAAAACCCAAAAATATGTGATAAGGGCCTAAAATCTTAGCCAAATGAAAGATATGAATTTATTTTAAATTTATGTGGACCCAAAAGTGTGTGAGCACCCTTAAGCACATGCAAGTCACATGGGTGATAATGCTAATATGACACTTGATCGAATACACCATGCCCTATACACCAAAAACATCTCAAATAATCACAATTAGAAGTCCCAAAAATTTGATCATGTGTACCACTATGTGTGATAATGTACACCACCTTGCCATAGTCACAAAAACGTTCCATGATTACAAACCCTAACCCTAGTCATCATCTCTTGTGTTCACCCTAATAGAATGGAAAGTTTCAATGAGTAAACATGGAAAAATCAAGAAGATTCCATGAGCTAAGGGGCTGGCCATGTGCACACCAAAGGGAAAGTCCAAGAATAAAATGTACCTAAAATAAACTATATCAAAGGGCTCCCATGGTCTACATCATGCTAACAATAAGGAATAGGAAATAATCCTATTAGGCTGGAAGTGCAAGCGAGAAAACACAAGAAAAAGAAAGATTCTTGATCCTAGATTGATACCCAAAATAAAAATGGAAACATGCCTTGCTCGCATGACTTCTAAAAATAAAAGTTCTTTGACTTAACTAGGAAAGTTGCCTTGCTCATGAGATTCCACCCTATTTTTGATGTCCAAGAAGATAGGAAACATTCCTTGCTTGCCATTAGCCAAGATCATGTTTACTCCTAAGAAGGAAACATCAAAACTGTCCAAAACATGTGCAAACAATACCTTGAAACCAAAAAGGAAAGGTTTCCTTGTGATGTATGTGTTGATACACAAATAATGAAACCAACTAAGAAATTTTTAAGAGCACAAAATGTGATCACATTTGGACATCCAAACTGAAATGGTAAGTGTTCTAAGACCTTTTTGTGCTCACAAATAATTAGGAAATGAAATATCATGTGCACATACATGAAATGGAAACCATATCTTGCATACTTGCCAAACCGTACTCACCTTAGGCAATTGGAAAGATCTTCTTGTCAAAACATCTCAATTAAACCTGGAAAGATTCCATCGTGTGAGAACAAGCCAAGCCGTCCCTAGTGCACATGAAACTCTATATATACTCGCCTAGTGCTCTTGTTCTCCTCATCCCAAGCAAAAATTGACACTTCTCTCTTGATTTTCTCTAGCCCTCTTCTTGGAAACCCTTAGTTCTTATGTAATCTTGAACTGTTCTTGAGTGCTTTGGTATTTAATTGAGTGTTCTTGAGTTGTCTTTGAGTGCCATACATTTTGAAGAAGGGAAACTCTGCAGAGTTTCAGTGATCTTCAAATTAAGGTGGATGTGATTTTTAGTCTTTACTTGATTATTTTGATTTGACTAAGTCTTGCATATGTGATGATGATTTAAAGTTGATTGTTTAAAAATATTGTAATACCCCAGAATTTTGTCAAAAAATTTAAAATAAATAAAATAAGTTGAATAAATTAATTTCAAAGATTTTAAGAAATTTTGGGTGCAAATGGTGGGTTGGCACAT
>JAJIYU010020618.1:0-10341 GCA_030144865.1 Tinospora cordifolia | reverse complement strand
TTAATTATGATATTAACAAATTATTTAAATCACGAAGATTAAGTTATTAGAAATCTAATTTTACGAAAAGACTTGTAAATAAATTATCAAAATTATGACGATGAAGTTATTCGAACTCTGATTACATGACAAAAGCTTGCAAGTAAATTATTAAAGTTGAAACTTTAAATTTAGGAAATTTAGAAAGACTTAGAAACTAATATGGATGAGGATATGTTAAATGTTAGAATTTTAGAATGACCCTAAATTAGTTGGAAGTAATATTTGAACTCCATAATTATCTTAGAAATTATTTAGCCCTAAGAGTAATTCTATTAAGCGTTAAATTTCAGATCTATATATTAACGTGTCGAGGATTTCAAAGGAAAGCAAGGAGCCCTGAAGATCAGCATAATCAGGTAGCCGTGACTTCCTTGTTCATCTGTATTATACGGATTTAAGAATCAAAGCATTTGATTGAATAGTTCTAGGTTATTAGAATTTTACTAGGAAATTGATTGAAATTGTTTGACTTCTTTGAATGATGTGTAAGGTGTGATGAACTATTTAATCTATGCATAATTAGTTATGACATGATCTTGCATCTAGATTCACTCAATTATGGTGTGCATGATTAGGCAAATGTGTATCTAGATCCCATTGTTTATTTATGCACCTTATCATGTGAACTTGCAAGTATAGTTTGGGTTACATGTTCTAGTGTAGTTGTATGATGATTGAGATCATTTGTAAAACAAAAAATAAGACGATGGTTTATTAAGAATCCACGTACCGGTGCGATTAACGAGCCGTAAGGCAGATCGTAAGTATTCCCACCCTGCACTGCCTGTGACAGCTCGAAGTCTTTGAGAGACAGTACGAGTCTAGATAAGTACCCTCACTTGGACTGTGATACTGAGATATGATTGATTTTAGATGGTACCACCTGAGGCCTCTATGATTATGATTGGATTGGATGACAGGGAATACCGAGAGGGATCTCAACCCTCTTCTGGTTTTGACTTCGACCAAAATTAAATGAATGTTTGAAAAGCCTAATGTTAGAAAGTGTTTGTAATGTTTTGAGTTGGGTCTGTATAATGCATGTGATGTGTAGGATCGATCCACTGAGCTTTCGAGCTCACTCCCATTTCTATCTTTAAGGTACACATGGATTTAGAATGATGTAGCATATGTCCGAAGACTCGTACTTTGATTGGACACCTTAAGGGGAGGTCGTTCGGGATAGGTGACTTGGAGGTTGTAATTTATGTATTTTACTGGATTGTTTTAATGTATTTACATTGGTTTAAATTCGATTGTTTTTATTTTCAGTGGCTTTCCTTATTTAACGATTTTGGTTTAAATGAATAGTTTTAAAAAGCATTTCGCTGCATCGCTTATGATTTATTCAGTAAAATTATTGTGATTTTCTATCTTGCACAAAATATTTTTATAGAAGTTGACTTGAGAACAAAGGGTCATGAACTTGATTTTGACAAAAGAAAAACTTTTAGTAGCATCTCGATTTTCATCGGGCGACGATCCACATGTGAGGAATCACGTAAATGAAGGTCCGATCGAAAATTGGGGTGTTACAGTTCATGGGCCACGTGGCACTTCATTCGCCATGCAAAGCCACCTCAACATGCAACAAAACCCCTCTTTGAGCAGAAATTCCAGATTTTTAGTTTCTGCAACCCCTATTCCAAAATTCATATTTCCTTCATTCCTCATCCGATTTCCCTGAAATTTAGCTAATTTTAAAGCTATCACATCTCTCTCAAAGAACCTCCAAGCCCTTTGTCAAAATGCACAACCACCAGAGAGGAAAATGAGCACGAACAGGTGCTGGTCATCAAGGTTACAGACAGAGATGTTGAAAAGTTGTGCTGGTTTGATCTTTAATGGAATGATCCCCAACCTATCCGAGCTGGTTTGAGTTGAAATTTGGTGGAGAGGTCACTGGACATGTCAAGATTATGTGTACCAAATTTCAGGCCATTCTGAATTTGGAAAAGAGGTCAACCAATTCACTAAATAACTGTCTGTCACAAGGGATATGAGATTTCATAGTCCTTGTTAATGCACTTAGAAACCTTAATAAATGGTGTCCAAAAATCAGAAATTAAAATTTTGGTGAAGGTTTAGGTAGCTCGGATGAAATTTAAAAAGTTTCGCACAAATCAAACTTACGGATTGATTGCAGAAAAATCAACAAATTCATTGTGCAAAAGCAAAAAGTTTGAAATTGAGCTAAGTGTTAGAATTTGGGGATTTTGATCTTAAATGACCCAATTTTGACCCAAATTGACCTAATTTGACCAAATTGGACCAAAATTGACCAAAGGTGATTAAGTTTGACTATGTTTGACCAGTTGATCAGGTTTGACCGATTGACCGAATTTGACTAAAATGACGGGTCGATCTAGCCCAATTAGAGACAGTGGAATTAGAGACTAAGACACAATATAGAAAGAAATGAGATTGAGTTTAGTTAATGTTGAATTGAGTGAGCACTGCGAGACTCGGCCGAGTATCAACAAGACTTCAGTGTGTGGGACCCAAGGTAAGTAGTTTGATTCAGGTGTTTTCTATGACTTGTGTGAAATTAGATGGTTTAAATGGTTTCATGAGATTTAGATAAATTTGAATGAATTTTGAAAAGTGTAGATGTACATGGGTAATGAGACCATAGGCTCAAGGGCTGAGCATCGGGGTCAGGGTACACAATGTGATTGGGATTAGAATCGAGGGTTGAGCGTCGGGGTTAGGGCACATGATCAGTGTGCTTAAACTCAAAACTTGCTCGAATCACGACACTTGAGAGCCGAGCGTCGGGGTTAGGGTATTTGATGGGTACACCTAGCTCGTGACTTGCTCAAGTGGCTAGTACGACTGACTTAGAACCCGCTCGAGCAATGACCATAGGTTAGGTTTGCTGATTTAACCCTACTGTGGATAAAGTTTTTGATTGGTATGGATTTAACATGTTTTCTGAAATTGTTGCACTGTTTATAATTACTTTTATATTATGCTATGCATTCGAATATTATATCTTTTTTACTGCTCATGCATACATGCACTATTTTGGAATGCTAGTTATGGTTGACATGCTGGTTTTACTACTCACTAAGCCACGTTTGTTTAGGCTCACTACTCTATTAATCTTTTAAGTTCTTCAGTGGCTAATAAAGGGAAGGGGGTGGTAATCGCCTAGCTCCCTTACGTTTTTTGTTCCTTTTTTTGTTTTTGATTTTGAGGTTGGTTATTCTTTGTGTATGTATAAATGGTCAACTATGTATTTTGGAGAAAACATATGTGTAATATGATGTTTACTCTACGTATGTTGTTTACTTTTGCTTTGAGTCTTTCAATTATTCTGATATCATTTGTTGTATGAGATTGGAAAAAAGGGCTTAATAGTGGTTGGGTGAACTTGACATAGTAAGTGAGTTCGTTGGGGCACGGTGCCGGTCAGGCCGCCCTTTGGCCTAGGGAAGGGGTCCCGACAGACTTGGTATCAGAGCTTAGGTTCGAAAGAATCGAATAACTCTAATAAATAAAGAAATCGAATAACTCTAATAAATAAAGAACCTAGGTGATATCAGAATGATTGCGAAAGTAAATGAATCATTGAACAAAGGAGAGAAAGTATCAATCATAAAACGTATCTTGAATGGAAAGTACTATACTACTAAACTCTTAGAATCAGGTCTATTTTGAATATTTAAAGAACCAATAGTTCGATTTGAACTATCGATAGAGATGCCACCCAAGAGGGGTAGAACACTCCCTAGGTAGGGCAGACTACCGCTCCGGCCTAGAGAGTCGACAACACCACCACCATCTCCGGTTCAACCCAAGCTAGACCCCATATAGAGGCTCGAGGTTGTGATTAGGGCCTCTAACGAGGCTGCTCAGTCCTAGACGACCTTACTGATGGAGATACTAGATCGATTAGAGGTTGATAGATAGAGGGTCGAACCCATAGTGTAGCCTGCTCCACCTGTGCCACTGACTGCTGAGCCACTAGTTGGGCCAGTAGTGGTACCCGTAGCCCCATGTCAGGATAGACAAGTAGATGAGAGAGCCCATGCCTGGCTCCTCAAGAGTTTTATGGATTTGCACCTTGAGAGGTTCAGAGGCAGCATTAGTTTAGATGCAGCAGAGGATTGGTTGCTAAAAATGGAGTAGAGCGTCAAGACCCTGAGATTATCAAAGGCAGATCAAGTTTTTTTTTCAGCCCATATGTTAAAGAGTGAGGCTATTAGATGGTGGCGCTCTATGAGGAGCATTGAGGGCCTAATCACTTAATGGGCTAAGTTTAAAAAGCTATTTCTTGAGGCTTACATTCCTGAGACTAAGAGGGAACATAAGAAGGAAGAGTTTCTAAGCCGGCACCAGGGGACCATGACTGTGATAGAATATACACATCGGTTCTTACAGTCGGAAGCCTACGCACCTGAGTTGATTGTTGATGAGAGAGAGGGGGCCAAATTCAATCGACGGGGGCTGAGAGTTGCTATCAAGAAGGGGACTTCCACATCCAGGTCCCGCACCTTAGAGGAGATCCAAAGGGAGGCCCTACGTGTAAGAGATGGATGGTTCAGATGAGCGCCCTGAGATTTTAGTAGTATCTGGCAGTACCTCTGAGCCACAGTCGTAGAAGCAGGCCGTACCACAGACTCAGCCATCATACAGAGGTGGGCCTGGAAGTTATCGAGGTCGTGGTTGTTTTCAGAAGTAGAGGAAGAGGTTATGAGTGACAGTCAAGCAACAATCTCAGCCAGACCACCACCAAGGCGGTGGCACCTGCAGCTACTCCCGTGCAGGCACATCCACCGGTAGAGCAGCAGGGCACATTTTCTGGGGCCTGAGGCATAGGCTGTGGTCGAGGTCATGGGCAGAGCTAGAGCTATCAGGGAGGACAAAGACCACCCTTTACATGCTATCAATACGAATAGGTTGGACACAAGAGGTCTGAGTATCCGACTATTACAGGGGGTCCTAGTTCTTCTGCCCTAGTTATTAGAGATAGAAGATAGGGCATCACCAAGCCTGACGCTGATTTGACGAGGACCTTGGTGGAAGGTACTGCCACTCTTTGTGATTTATTTGTATATGTCTTGATTGATGTTGGTTCTACTTTATCTTTTATTTCTGGATGTGTCGTAGATAGACTGGGACTTAGGCCAGTTAGGGTTCCTATTTGGTTGATGTTGAGCACTACCGTTGGGGAATGCATCTACCTCAACATGATATATAAGAGGTGTGTACTAGGATGGGGGACTTTGAAACTGTAGTAAACCTTCAGGTATTATAGTTTCTTGAGTTTGATGCCATACTCAATATGGATTGGCTGGTTGCATATCACACACATGTGGATTGCTATGCCAAGAGGGTTGTGCTTCAAATTCTAGGCTAACCCATTATCACCTTTTAGGGGAGAGCTTTAGATAGGCAAAGTACTCATGGAAGATTAGTGGTACAACATGAGATTGATACTCTAGCCAGTCTGACGACCATAGATGAGGCACCTTCATGGTCGATCGTTGATAAGATCCCTGTTGTTAGAGATTTCCTCGACGTGTTCCCTGAGGATCTACCCGGCTTGTCCCCTAAGCGGGTGATCGACTTTACTATCGAGATCATTCTAGGGACATGACCTGTATCTATTCCTCCTTACCACATGGCGCCTAAGGAGTTGAAGGTCTAGCTGGAGGAGTAGTTGAGTAAGGGCTTCATCTCTTCTAGTGTCACCTTGGGATGCTCTGATATTGTTTGTGAAGAAGAAGGATGAGAGCCTCCGTTTATGCATCGACTATCGACAATCGAACAAGGTGACGATCAAGAACAAGTATCCCCTTCCACGTATCGATGACTTATTTGACCAACTTAGAGGTGCCAAGGTGTTTTCGAAGATTGATTTGAGATCTGGGTACCATTAGTTGAGAGTCAGGTAGGAAGATATGCCGAAAACTGTGTTTCGCTCTAGATATGGGCACTATGAGTTCTTGGTCATACCGTTCGGCGTGACGAATGCTCGGGCTATGTTTATGGACATCATGCAGAGGGTGTTTCAGCCATACCTTGACACCTTTGTGATTATTTTCATTGATGATATCTTCATCTATTCAAAGTCTCATGAGGATCATATCAAGCACTTGAAGATTGCACTGCATACTTTGAAAGAGCATAGATCATATGCTAAGTTTAGCAAGTGTGAGTTTTGGCTATCAGAGGTTCGATTTTTGGGCCATGTGATTAGAGCTAAGGGTATTTCTTGTCGACCCCACTAAGGTCGAGGCTATTATTAGTTGGCTAAGATCCACCATAGTAACCAAGATCCGTAGCTTCTTGGGTTTAGCAAGCTATTATCGTCGTTTCATCCAAGGATTGCAGCTCCATGATGAAGTTAACCAAAAAGGATGTTCCATTTGTGTAGACTGACAAGTGCGAAGATGCCTTTTTTAAGCTTAAGCGGAGATTGACATCGGCTCCAGTACTAATGTTGCCAAAGCCCAGTTGAGAGGTGACCATATATACTGATGCATCACATATAGGCTTGGGCTGTGTATTGATGCACGATGACAAGGTTGTAGCTTTTGCCTCTTGACAGTTGAAGGATCATTAGAAGAACTACCCTATACATGACTTAGAGCTGGCAACAATAGTATTCACACTTAAGATATGGCAACATTACTTTTATGGCGAGCATTTCACACTCTATTCAGATCGTAAGAGTCGCAGGCATTTATTCTCATAGAAGCATTTGCAACATTAGACAGAGGTGATGGATGGAATTGTTAAAGGACTATGACTTCACTATGGAGTACAACATAGGGAAAGCTAATGTAGTGGTCGATGCTTTAAGTCAAAAACGGGTTGAGATTGCATGCAAGGCAAAACATATGTCCCATGAGTGGATGATGCTTGATTTTGCCTCGATCATGAGAATCCATGAGTCATCTACTGAGGTTAGAGTCAATGCACAACCAGTCCAGATTCAGGAGATCATGGAGGGACAGCCTCGTAATACAGACTATGATATATTTAGGGCTTGGAAAGATGACACTTTTCATGGAGAATGGTCACTTGATTCACAGGGTGCATTGAGATTCAGGGGATGACTGTGGAGACCAGATGATGCTAGCGCGAGACGAAGTGTGCTCGAGGAGCTGCACCATTTGAGGTATGCTGTCCATCTGGGTGCCAATAAGATGTACCAAGATGCTTGAGATGAAATGAGATATAACAGTTCTTATTTAGAGATATGATACATGTTAGCAGGTTAAGATTGAACACTAGAGACCTGGTGGATCTTTATAGCCCTTATCTATACCAGAGTGGAAGTGGTAACACATTACTATAGACTTTGTGACAAGAATACCTTGTATACAGTGGAAGCATGATGCCATTTGGGTAGTTGTGGATCGTTTGACGAAGTCTGCTTATTTTCTTCTTATGCATACCAAGGATTCAGTGGAGCGATTGAGTTGACTTTATATTAGAGAGATTATGAGGCTCCATGGGGTTCCCTTGTCTATAGTATCAGACAAAGACGCTAGTTTCACGTCCCATTATTGGCAAGCACTATAGGCTCAATTGGGGGATGAACGTGAACCTTAGTATAACATTCCATCCGCAAACTGATAATCAATCTGAGCGTGTGATTTAGATTCTTGAGGATACGCTACAATCTTGTATTTTGGATTTTGGTGGTAGTTGGGAGGATGACTTAGCTTTGTGCGAGTTTTCTTACAATAACAACTACTAGTCGAACATTGGCATGGCACCATTTGAGGCGTTATATGGTCGACCATGCAGATCCCCAGCTTGTTGTGCTGAGATTGGTAACAAAGCAGTCTTGGGCCCTGTCTTCATATAGGAGTAGAATGAGAAGATACAGAGGATTCGACAGAATATGAAGGCAACTCAGGACAGACAGAAGAGTTATGCAGATAACTGAAGAAGGGTACTTGAGTTTGATGTTAGTGACCATATCCTCCTCCGCATTTTGCCTCGCAAGGGGCAGACACGCTTCAAAATTTTAAGGAAGCTCGCATTGAGATATATTGGGCCTTTTGAGATCTTCGAGAGGATTGGCCCCATGGCATATTGGCTAGCGTTACCACCATAGCTATCGGGTGTGCATAATGTATTCCATGTTTCTATGTTGAGAAAATATCATCTCGATCGCTCACACATTATCGATTGGAGACATATTGAGTTGTGAGAGGATTGTACATATGATGAGCTACCTATGGCCATCATAGATTGAGTTGTGAAGAGGTTGCATAACAAGGAGATACCGATGGTATGAGTGTGTTGACAATTCCATTGTGATGAGCATGGTACATGGGAGAGTGAGGACTTCATAATCCGATACCACCCTGAGCTGATGCACATTGCTCCTTGACTTGTATTATCTGCATCATTGTAAATTTTGAGGACAAAATTTCTTCTAAGGAGGGGAGGATGTAACGACCTATGAATTGATACACAAAATTAATGGATTCAATATATGCATTTATTTTTGAAATTTTAATGAAAATACATGAATTTTCTTAATTTTTTCCTATTTAAAATTATCAAATGAAGAAAAATTCGAACGATTGGGGAAATATAATTTTGAGAGGAAAATACATGAAATTATAAGGAAATATAATTTTTGGAGCAATTTGATTTTTTCGGAATGATTATGGAATTTTTAGAGTAATTACTGGAGGTTTAGGAGAAAAATGCAATTTATGGGTGGATTGTTCAATTTTTAAAAAATAATTTTATAAATTATGAAAATGGTGTATAATTGGAGGATTATAGAAGAGAATGATGAATCAAATGATTTTAATAATTTTAGAAAAAAATGGTGAAAATTAAGTATATATGTGTGTGTGTGTGTGTATATATATAGAAACACACACACACACACCAAAGAGGAAAGAAATAAAGAAAAAAAAATTCTGACTAAATTCGATCGTGCGAGCCAAAAATCGGCTTGGGACATGGGCTCGTGGCTCGTCTTAGGCCAATCGGGCGTGAGAGTTAGTGACCCGCATGAAATTGGCCCACGACGCGTGGGCCGGCCCACGCACCCAAATACCTTCCCCCTATGATTTTTACTGGGTTTTCTTTTTTTGGATTTTTCTGGGTTTTCATGTGAGAAAACCAACAAAACACCTAGTTTAAAACCCCATGCTTTTGCAATCCAATTACACAATTGAGCTGGCCAATACATGGTACCAACAAGTCACTATGTATGGAGGCTCATGGAACACGTGGATATCCACGTGACACTCTTATTGGCTATGCAAAGCCGCCTCAACATGCAAAAAAACCCATCTTTGAGTAGAAATTCTAGATTTTCAATTTCTGCAACCCCTATTCCAGAGCTCATATCTCCTTCATTCCTCATCCGATTTCCCTTAGCTCATTTTAAAGCTCTCACATCCCTCTCAACGAACCCCCAAGTCCTTTGTCAAAACACACAACCACGAGAGAGGAAAAAAAGAACGAACAGGTGCTAGTCGTTAATGTTACAGACTGAGCTATTGAAAAGCTGTGCTAGTTTGATCTTTAATGGAATGATTCCCAACCATTCTGAGATTCATTCTTGGGGTAAAAACACTCCTTTTCTTCCTTATTACATGTATTTCGATTTTCAAGTGATATGAGATGTTAAACATGTTTTAGAAGGCGATGAAGTTGACTCTTTGATCAACTGTTACAACAGTTCCAACAGTTCCAACAAAAAATAGACTTTGGGACTAGATTGGAGGTAGTGTTTGGAGTACCTAGAGGTGACTGTTCGGATTGAGATTTTAGGCGTTTTGAACCTCATACTTGGAACTACGAAAGGGTATAAATATTAAATCATAAGCCTCTGTGGTTTGGATTTTCTATGCTTGCGAATGTACCATGTTAGTTAGATGTTCTAGGACTTAGAAAAATTCTAGAAAATCCTTATGCATGCTATGTCTTGGGAGATGTATTTGAGAGTGTTTATAATTAGATTTGCTAGCTGCTTTAGATAGAATTGAATTAATCAGAATTCGAAGATCTAAACCCTTACAAAAATAGTAAGAAACAGTCCCGGATTGATGTGAGAACAAGAATACATAAGCACTTGAAAACCATAGGAAATTTGAACCATTTAAACAATCTATTGCATGATAGAAAAGTAGAAGACTAGTTGACAGAACAAATGTAGGTATTTTGAGCTAAAACTTGGTGGAGAGGTCACTGGACATGTCGGGACCCCTTCCCAGAGTCAAGGGCGGCCCGACCGGCACAGCGGCCTGACGAAACTCTCTCACCAAGACGAGTTCGCCCAACCGCTGTTAAGCCATCTTTGCAAAC
>JAJIYU010020617.1:0-10344 GCA_030144865.1 Tinospora cordifolia | reverse complement strand
GTCATTCCAAGTCATATGTGATCATCAATGAACCATTTAAAGTAAATCAAAATAGATGCGATCAGCCATTCATGGAAATCATCTCATAGAAATCTCTATCTAGCATGTTATCGCACAAGCAACCATGCATCAAGGACATACACCAAGTCATACCTAACCAAGGTCAATCAAGCAAGTCCTAACATGCTTCTAAACATATCATAGGCTAACAAACATCATGTTAAGCATTCCAAATTTGGATAAGGCTAGGGAGTAAGAAAATCACACCCACATTAGTACTCTTCAACCTTGCGCCTTTCTCCTTGCCATGCACGCCTCAGATTATCAATCTATAGGGTTTTTTAAACAATGAGAACATGTAAGTCTAAGGCATTCATAGCACAACCAAAACCCTAAGGTTTGTGTTCTTGGCGCTTGTGTTTCAAATGCACCCAAAGTCAGCACAAAACTAGAGACACTAGGGCATGTCGCATTGCCGCAGTCTCCGGGGTTGGCGACATGAGCTTAGCCCCTCAATGCTTGGTCATTAAGTTTAAAACACACATTAACTCAACGAAAAACGGTTTACACTTGATAAAAGTGATTTAAAGAGCTAAGAAAGCAAGATCTCAAGAGGGTTTCGAGATTTACCTTAGCACAAAAACCTTTCCAAGCCTGCCTCAAACTGAATCCACCTTTTTTGATGTTGCTCTTGGCCGATCTGATCTTGAAAATGGTGGAGAATGGTTTGGAGGAGCTCAAACCAACCTTAGAACTCAATAGAACACTTAAATGGGATGAACAAGTTTGGTGAGAACTAGAGAGAAAAACCAGTGATTTGCGGTGGAAAAATTCAAATCTAGGGTTTTCTGCGTATGTTCGTTTATATAGAAATCAACAAATTATCGCGGTAACTGTAGCATGACCGCGGTCACTGTGCAACTATCGCGGTCACTGTGTAATTACCGCAGTGGACAGACTGGTGTGCATTATTCATTTTTGGATTTTTCATGTGATTACCGCGGACACTCAAATACGGACCGCGGTCACCAGAACGGACTTCCTTGTTTCGTTTCTAGGTTTCTATCGCGATGATTGCGGTCACTGTTGGACCAACCGCGATCACCAAAACGATGTATTTCCCTTCGTTTTTTGGGTTTCTCTTGCAATGACTGCGGTCACTATAGGACGGACCGCGGTCACCAAAATGAATTTTCTAGTGTTTAGTGTCTTTCTTCGCCATTTCTCGTGCTTCTCGGATTGACATCACTCTGACACTTATTTAGACTTATCATACATGGTTTTCGGGTGTTTTGGCCATTTTGATTCTTTTATTAAGTTTGTTATTCCACTTTATATGTTCACTAGAGACGTGAAAGTCTTATAGACTTTCAGGGTATTACATTTAGAGAGGCAGTTCTGAGGGCATAGTTTGTAGAGAGAGATCTGGAGTTCGAGTAGTCTTTGAGGAGTAAATAGAAGAGACCACATCTAGATCAGACTTCAGGAGCCCCATAATAGAGATGGGGTAGACAGTAGCCATCCAGAGCACCTACTACTCGTAGTCAGACTTTAGCTACAAGACAACAGCAGCAGCAGACTGCACTTGATCAGACGAGTATTGAGCAGAGAGAGCAGGTTATGAGGCTAGGACTTTGTTTTGTATGCAGACAGCCATGACATGTGGCCAGGAGTTGTCCTACTAGAGCCCTAGCCTCAGTTCAGCAACAACCAGTGGAGGGATAGATTAGCCACCCACAATAGAGGCAGCAAACACGTTCTCAGACTAGGCAAAGAGACCGGGTCAGACTGTATGCAGCAGACACACAAACAGTTCCAACTCCAATAGTGGAAGGTACATTTTTTGTTATTTGGTGTTGTTGTACATGTGTTGTTTGATTCTGGTGCCACGAGATCTTTTATTTCTGAGGAGTTAGTGAACAGATTGAGATTGGTTACAAGCACATTGGCTATACCATTAGATGTGATCACGCCGATAGGCGAGACAGTGAGTTCGGGGAAGTTTTGTGGAATTGAACTCAGATTCGGAGACCAGATGATTACAGTTGATCTTTGCTTACTCCATTTTGGTGGCTATGACGTGATATTGGGAATGGATTGGTTGACCCAATATCAGGCACAGATAGATTGCCAGAAGAGGCGAGTCACCGTAAGGTTGCCATTTGGGGAGATATTGAAGATAGATGGGGAGATGCAGAGGTTGCCTAGGAGCCCGATGCTAGCATTATTGTATTTTATTAAGCAAAAAGAGGACTTCAGGTAGTTTACAGATGAGGATGCAGAAGGAACCACCGATATTCAGAGGATTATTGTGGTACGGGAATAGATAGAGGTGTTTCCAAAGGATCTACTTGGGCTTCTATCGCAGAGGCAGGTAGAGTTCAAGATTGAGTTGCATCCTGGCACCAACCCCATTGCTATTCCACCATATAGAATGGCACCTGTGGAGTTGATTGAGCTAAAGACATAGTTGGATGAGCTTCTGGCAAAGGGATTCATCAGACAGAGTGAGTCGCCATGGGGAGCTCTAAGTCCAGAAATTCTAGATTTCTGTAGCCAACTTTTCCAGCTAAGATCTTCTTCAATTCTCAACAAAATCCAGCAAATTATAGCTTGATTTGAAGCTTGTACCACTACCTACAAAGTTTCACAAGTGGTTTGCCCAGTCTTGGAGTCGTCTAAAGCAGAGATCATCAAGAAGAGGGTTGTCCACACTGTTTAAACCCAAAAAAAACCAAAAAGTGTGTGCTGGAACCACCTTTGGAGCCTTGGACCTTGGCCATTTCTAGTTTCTTTTTGAAGGTAAAATGGTTTACTCCCCTCAGTTTCATATGTACTTTCATCTCCAAGAGTTAGAGAACGAAAAATAGGGCTTTGCACATGATTTTAGGACCCTTGAAGTTGATTACTTGCTTGCTGTCACAGCTGTGTAATAGAGACAGGGAGCAACCTTGTGAAAGCTCACTTTTAAACCACTCTAGGCACGTTCCTAAGGTAAAAATCCATCATTATACTCCTTATCATGAGTATTCAAGTGTCCAAGTGGTAGGAACCAGAAACTAAAATGTTTAATGTATTTTATAAGTCACTGTCGCTAACTGTTAGATATACTGTTGCAATATTGCTGACAGAAAGAGTTTGAGACCAGAATAAGAGTTATATTCAGGACACCTAAAGGTACCCTTTCGGGCTGAAGCCAGAGGCATTGTAGACCCCATAGTAGAGGTTCAAGAAAGGTATAAAGACTTGAACTTGAACTCTTGTGGGTGTGTTTTGTTATACTTGCAAATATGTCATGATTGTAGGGTACTAGAATAGATTTCTTGAGTTCTTTAGAATATAGCAGAATATTGAGCGAATGATAGACATGTTTTTGATGTTACATGTTACTGATTCGAAGTGTTTGTAACTAATGAATATATTATGAACTGTAAACTGCAACTAGACACAAGAAACAACCCATAGAATTGTGATTTAATGAGGGAAAAGAAAACTAGAAAGATAGTAGAATCTATGAACCTAGAAATTTCTTGCAATCTGGCTGAAATTTCTAAGATAAAGTTTACTAACCAAACCTATGTAGATTGAGATGCAATTTGGTGGAGAAATCCGTATATATGCATAGAAGTTTCCCATTCCCATCACTTTGGACCTCATTTACTAGGGAAAATCGTCACTGCCTGTCACAGGGTATATGGGATCTGTGTAGTCTCTGTATTTCTACTTGGAAACCCTAGTAAATGAGGTCCAAAAATTGTGACTTAAAATTCTAGGAAAAATTTAGGAAGTTCAAAACAGTTTTGCAAAGTTTGGCGCAAATCTGATTAACGGGTTGCCCGCAGAAAAATCGAAAAAATGGATGCGCAGATAGGGCCATAAGCCAAGGTTGTGCCTAAGTGATGGGAATGGGAAATGTTGACCCCTTTTGGCCCAATTAACTCCATGAAGACCAAAATTAACCCTGGGTGGCTTTGTTGACCAGCTAACTCAGTAAATGATAAGCTGACTAGGGTTAACCAAGATTGATCGAGGTCAATCAAATTGACTTAGTAACTAAGGCAAGGTGAACGAACATAGGGGACTATTCTTGACTAGGTCAAGTAATTGATTAACCAATGATGTAGAATTAGAGTGAGCCAAGTCCTATATTAATGTTAAGAAGTTGCGTCGATTTTGCAGGACAAGTGCTAGCAGGAAGCGACCGGTCGCAAAAGGAGCGCCGATAGCGTAGCATCCCTGTGAGTAGTGTTTTCTAACTCATTTCTTAGAGCTTGTTATTCTGTGCATTATGAAAATGAGATTACTTATTGTGATAAATCTGCATCCTTTTAAACAAGTTTTAAATAAAAAGTGCATCGAGTCTCGAGGTCCGAGAGTATAGGGTTAGGATGAGTTGTGTCGGTCTCTCATACGACCCTGAGAGGTGACCACCTAGCACAGAGTGCCCGCCCAGGGGGTTTTGTGGGCCTACGATGATGGCAACGACAATAAGACCTAATCGGGCCGTCATAATAAGGCAACGACAATAAGTCATGGTTGGTCGTTATGATGATGGCAACGGCAATAAAGCCTAATCGAAGTCGACACAATGCGCCTAACCGTCTGCAACCCGCTCGAGTGATTTTTTTAGTCGCCTCGGAGAGCTTGCGAGCCTCGGCGAATGTCTTTCATTTTTTTAACTGTTTTTGAATGAAGGTGCACGACTGCATTATGGATTTAAATTTTATTTACTGTTGAATTCACTTGCATAATGTTATTACTCATGCATTCATGGCACACGTTTTAATTGTGGAATACTTGTTTTAAGTTTGAATTAGACTGCATTACTCACTGAGCCGCCATGGACAATTAGGCTCACTACTCTAACTTTTCAGGTTCTTCAGCAGCGGATAAGGGCAAGGGAGTGGTCATCGCATAGAGGTGCATTCCCTTACTCGTTTTGGTAGGACTTCTTTGTATTTCCCTTCGTGTTATTGTATTTTGAGGGTTAGGACCTATGTATAGGGGTAAGGAAAGCTTGTATATAATGGATAGTCACTCCCATTGCTACACATGTTATAATGACCCGTTTGGATAAATATCAAGTTCTTATTGGTGTTCATGTGTTAAATTTCTTCTGCATTCCTTATGATTACTCTGGAAATGTGTGATGTGGTGTTGTATGTTGAGGCTTAACAGTGTCTTGGCAAGCTCGGCTTGCGGGTAGGTTTGTTGGGACGCTGTGCCAGTCGGTTCGTCCTTCATCCTAGGGAAGGGGTCCTAACAAAACTGGACTTGCATTGACACACCCAATTTCAAGAACATGGAGAAGGTGTTGAACAATTTATCTGTTAATAAGGTAATTTTTCATGTATTTGATCATATATTATACACAACATTTATATTATAATTGAATTATTCTTTGTTATCAAATTTCTTATGATCTCATATTTTTCTATTTTCAGTTCAAGAATTTTGTAGCAAGCCCCAATGAACTACTGCAGCCATATATGGATGGCTTGATTGCAAAACAAGATGAGGGCCAACATTAATTTTCAGATTACAATGATTTTGTTGATCCCCCAAAATTCTTTTTGCCTCCTCCTGTCAATAAACCTATTTACAGTAATATTCTTCTAAATAAGTCTGCCGCAACCATGAGTATACCTGGAAGGTAGTACGATTGTTGTAACAAGATCAAAATAACGTTGAAAGAGGGTTTTGATAAAATTTTTGAAGAAATTAATTATCTAAAATCTCTATTGCAGAAGGTAAATGTTCTAAGCTTCAAAACTAATGAATTTTTTTAGACTCTCATTGCAGTATAGTAATGATATGATAGTAGTATATCATTTATATACCTGCATTATATAATAAGTATAATATATTATATATTGTATGTTTTCTATTATCTACTATTTGCTTGCGTATATTTATGTTATACCAACTGTATACATTCATTTGGCTCACTAAATTTTTTATTTTTTATGTAAAAAGATGATATAAATAAAACAAAAGACAGTAAAAAATAATCTGCTAGTAAGAAAAAATGTACTGATGTCGAAGCTGCAAGTAAGAGTTTGACAGCATTGCAAGAGATTGTTAGTGGTAGCGACAAAAAGAGGAAGGTAATTTTTAAGACTTTATTTGAATTGTGATTTGTCGTTTAGATTTATTTTCATTATTGCCACAAGAAATCACACCTACAACAACGTTCAATGTTCGTTGTTATACCCATATGACATTGTTCATGGTGATGTTGTCGATCAGGGTATTGTTAAACGACCAACTATTTTTAACAACGGTCATGAGCCTGTTGTTATAAAGTGTTGTGTATTAGTCTAAGAGTGAGGTTACAACAACATTCGCCCGTTCTTAAATGATTCAATCTTTTTACACATATTAGACAATGGTCGCTATGTCTGTTGTTGTAGAAATGTTATAACAACAGGCGCATATTGTGAAAACCCTAACCTTTAACAACGGTCATGAGCCTGTTGTTGTAATGCGTTGTGTATCAGTCTAAGAGTGAGGTTACAACAACGTTCGCTCGATGTTAAATGATTCAATCTTTTAACACATATTCGACAATGGTCATCATACTTCTTGTTGTAGACGTGTTATAACAATAGGCAAACGTTGTAGAAATCCTAACCTTTTAACCTTTCAACAACAGTTAATGGTTGTTGTTGTTTGTCCATTACTTAACAACATGCATGTTCCCATTGTAAAAGCTCCAATATTTCAACAACAATCGTCTTCATGTTGCTATATCATGTATCTTATAACAAAAACTAAATGTTGTCAAATGTGCAGTTTTTTTTAATCGTAAAAATATTTTACTACAATATAATGACATATATTTACTTGTATTTGTAAATTCATAATATAAAATAAGCATTATTAAACATTTATCCTATCATTTCAAATGTCTCATTTAGTATCACTTAAGAATAATAAATTTCATAGTGCCAAACATATATACAATCCATCAAAAAGTATAATTATTATTTACAATAGTCTTATGTATTTTCTGGCCAAGCAATTGTACTTCCAACAACATCTCTCAAGCAATGAATTTTTTTATGTTGGTCTATATAAATAAACATCTTCATTCACTACCTTTACAACCCAAACTCTTCAACAATCAAAGCCTAGTGGGAAGCCATGAACTTTAACCATAAGATCTGTAGAAGAAATCTTTCCTACTGCTACAACTTCTTCATCTCTTTTATCTTTGGGATGTCAATTCAATAATTCGCATCTAGCATTCTCAAGAGGCAATTTTTCTTGGGTGGGCTTGCTACCCTTTTGTGACTACATAATACATAAACAAATTAAAGATAATATAAACATTATAAGAATAAAAGTTTACAATCAAATTTGGGTTCAAAATATAGTTTACTTGTGGTGTTTGAGCTTTCGAATGTATCATATTCATGTTTCTTCCATTTGGGCTTTGAAGTTGTTGAAACATATCATAAAATATATTTCACTATATAAATTTAAGTAATAATTAAACTGCAAAATAATAAACCAAAGAAAATTTTAAGCCCAGTTGTCATGTGTTGAGATTGCATTAAGAGCATGGTAGTCAATGCTTTAACTTTTTCCTCGAGTGTATCCATCTTCTTTGATTTTTCTTCAAGAATATTTATCCTTTCTGCTTGATCTTGAATTATATTCTCTAAGACCTTTACTTTTCCATTACTTTTAATTTAAGCGTCAACCATTGAAGGTGTTGTCCCAAATATAAGTCCTCGAACTCGCCCACGACACTCAGGTCCCAATAGTTTAGCAATGGCATCCTCTTTTAAGTTTTCTCTTTCACCTGAATTAGTGGTAGATTAACTAATGCTATTAATCTTTTCCTGTATTCACATAAAAACAAGTAAATTAACTTGATAACTTTCTATTGTTATATAATTTCAATATATATAACTACATATCATTTGCTTTAATGATTTACTTATAATTGCTTCTTGAATTGCTTCATTTAAAGGCTCACCATTCTTTCTTAAATGACCCTTTGTCCATACATCTACTGTTGCAACTGAATCTGAATTTTCATTAGCCTCGTTCTAAAATATGAAAAATAGTAACATTTACAACATATATGCTTATGTAAAAATACAAATAGGAAAAATAAAATAAGTACGTGCCAAGACTATTACGAATTCATACTCTAAAGAGCATAACCCATCCTACTCATTGTGTGCAATAGGTTTTGAGTAGTATTCATTTCACTAAAATTTTTGCTTATTGCCTAATAAAATTAAATATATTAATAATAATGAAAAAGAAGTGATGATTCAAATTTAATGTATATAAGAAACAAACAACAAACCTGAAACTCTTCGGATAATCTTTTTTCAACAAAAGTATTCCACTCTTTAGGAGACATCACATTGTTAGGCTTAAGATATTTGTCTATAAAGTTTCTATCTTTTTTTTTCCGTTGTTTCTCTAATTGTTGTAAAAACTTTAGACTTGTATTGCCTCCAATTGTGTCCCATCTTTTGTAATATCATAGCCTTATTAAACTTGTCAACTACAAATCATGTCTGATATGCACGAAGAAAAGGATAAATTAAAGAATCTACTAATAAATTATTAGAATCTCTTATGAATAAATAATTCAATTATACACATACTACAATTAACCTCTAAAATTGTTCTTTCATTTCTGGAGCCACATGATGCCAATCTTTAATTACTACAAACACATGCTCCCGCACAATTACACCAATGTAAGATGATAGCTTCTCAGAATTAGTTGACAGTGGCTGCCCTCTTTCATTGAACTTAACTTCCATTTTAGGGGCACGTCCCAAAACCAAATCCATCCTACTGGGTCCACATTTTTTTGTTGTTGTGCTATCAGTCTCTGTTGCTTTTGTACTACTTTCTGTTTTAGGTGATCATCTTGGTGAGTTGGAGTCCTTATTAGACATCTCACACCTTCATTCTCAGAATGATTTATTGCAGCGAACATGGTTGTTCATTGCCTCTTAGCTCTCTTCTAAGCTTGTTTAAAGGACTTGAAAAAAAAAATGCATTCATATATATATATATATATATATATATATATATATATATATAATTATTTGTCTTATAACATTTATATAAACTTAACCAAAAATGCATCATTATGAATATCACTAAAAATAAAATACTTACTTCACCAGCTTCTAAAGTCTTCTTTTTTGTCATAGTGGTTGTAAAAGATATAATATGCCTGTTGATACAAAATGCAAAGGAATTAACTAATTACTTTAGATGCAATAAATAACTATCATATAATTAAAAAGTAGGATTTAATACACAATTTAAGCATATAAACTCAAACAGAAATTTAAGAACAATAACAAGAACAACCAAAAAATAATAATAATAATAATAAGAGGAGAACAACAACAGTTACCAAACCCAAAAAGAAAACCAACCGTAACAAGCAGAGATCTCATTCCCAAATGCATAAGCAGATATTTCGTTCCCAAATATCCAAAGAAGAAGAACAATAATAAATGAAGATTAACAAAAGAATAACAAACAAAGAAGATTGATGAACTGAAATGCACAAAGAAGAAGACCAACTGTTACAAGCAGAGATTTCATTCCCAAATGCAGAAGCAGATATTTCATTCCCAAATACCCAAAGAAGAACAACAAGAAGATTAACAGAAGAAAGATGAGCAGTGAAAATCAAAGAATATAAATGCACAAAAAAGATGATCGAACAATAGTGACTTTGAAGAAGATGAGTATTACCGTGTGATTTTTTTAGGGCAGGAATTGGGTTTTTTTTTCGTTTTATATATTTTTTTTAGTATAATGTGAGAATAATATATGAAGAATATGAGGATAACAATTGTTCAGTTGTTGATACAAAAATGTGAGGTTAACATGTGAATAATGCAAGATAACATGTGAATAAAATGCGGTATAACGTATGCATAACATATGAATAATTATGGAATAATGCAAGTAATGGTAGAGGTATAACATACCAACCAATGGATAATGCATCAACAATGGTATAATGCAAGAATAATAACTGAATAATACGAGTATAAAATTGTTCGGCTATTTTGGTAAAAAAAAGTGGGGATAACATGTGAATAATGCAGGGATAACTTGTGCATAAGATTCGGTATAAAATATGTATAACATATGAATAATCATGAAATAATGCGAGTAATGGTATAATGTAAGAATAATATCTGAATAATGCGAGTATAAAAATTGTTGGATTGTTGTTAGTTGCATAGCAGATTAATTATATTATACGTATTTTATGTATAATGTGCATTAATATAATAGAAAATGTAGTGTATTTACTCATATTTAGTATAATATGCATTT
>JAJIYU010020616.1:0-10360 GCA_030144865.1 Tinospora cordifolia | reverse complement strand
TATATAAACAATAATTTTGTACCTAATAATTTAAAACAAGTTGACATATATATTTTTACACACACAAAAACAGACACAGACACACACAAACACACATATATAGTTACACATTATTAAATACATATATTTAATAAATACACATACTTATAACTATACTACACACACACACACACACACACACACACACACACACACACACACACACACACACACACACATATATATATATATATATTTATTTATTTATTTATTTTTTCAATTATTCATTTTTGAATACCAAAATTTATTAATAATTTTATTATTCATGGGAGTATACATAATTTATACTCCAAAAATGTTATAAAAGTCGAATTGTTTTGTTTTAATTTTGTTCATCGAATTTTTGTACAAACTTGTCAGGTATTATAGCCTAAGACAATAGTATCTAATAGGGACTCTCGATTCACATCATAGTTCTGATAGAGTTTTCAGAAGGAGTTCGGTACCAAACTCGCCATATGTACTGCTTTCCACCCACAAACCAATGGTCAGTTTGAAAGAGTTATTCAAACCCTAGAAGACATGTTGAGGTCTTGCACCCTTGGTACTTACACTTGATAAGTTTGCATATAACAACAGTTATTAGGCTAGTATAAAGATGGCCCCATATGAAGTTTTCTATGTGAGGCCTTGTAGATTACCAACCTGTTGGGTTGAACTTGAGGATCATGTGCTAACTGGGCTAGACTTGGTAGAAGAGATGAATAACCAAGTCAAACAAATACAGAAGAGATTGGCTAGAACATAAAGTAGATAAAAGAGTTATGTAGAAAAAGGAGGAAACCCTTAGAATTCCAAACAGGGGAGAGAATGTTTTTGAGGATAAGTCCTCAAAAAGGAATTAAGAGGTTCAAATCTAAAGGGAAGCTATTGCCACCACAGCTTTGCATCTCCCGTGAGATACATACTCGTGAGGGTCACCTTCTAATCGTCTGGAGTGTGGACAGTTGCAAAGTACTTTTCCATGTCCCAAAGAAAATTCTCGAGATCCTTGGCACTCTGCATACCAGTGAAAGACTTAGGTTCTGGCACCTTAGTCTTAGGTTCCAACCGAGGTTGAGGTGCAGCACTGACCGCCCTCTTCAGTAAGCCCAACTCAGTGTTATGTAGAGTTATGTAGACAAAAGGAGGAAACCCTTAGAATTCCAAACAGGGGAGAGAATGTTCGTGAGGATAAGTCCTCAAAAAGGAATTAAGAGGTTCAAATCTTAAGGGATGCTATCGCCCAGATTCATTAGTCTGTTTGAGATACTTAGAAGAGTTGGAGAATGTGCTTATGAGTTATACCTACTGAGCTGAATGTCCTTAGTACACAACGTCTTCCATGTGTCGATGCTAAGAAAACATGAACTCGATCCTTCTTACATAATCCATTGGGAGGAGGTGAACACCCAAGACGATGCCAATTATAAAGAAGTAGCAATCAAGATCCTTGATCGCAAAGTGCAAAGCTTGAGAACGAAGGACATTTCCCTTAGTCAAAGTTCTCTAGAAACATCATGGGGTAGAAGAGGCCACTTGGGAGCTAAAAAGCGAGATGATGGCTAAGTACCCAGACATTTTCGCTAGAAGTACCTCATGAAATGATGTCTGAATGAATTAGTACAAATTTTGAGGAAAAAATTTCTTTCAAGGGGGTTAGGTCGTAATACCCTAAAAATTTGTACAAAAATCCAATAAATAAGAGTTTTAGAAATACATTGTAACATTTCAATATACTTATTAGAATTGCAAGAATTCACAAGTTTATTTGACATATTACATTCAAGTATGCGAAATTAGCAACTTGTTTGACTACATTGTGAGATTAACAAGTTTTAATACGAGAAATTGGAAGTAAAGTGAGAAATAGAAGGGTATAGAACACGAGCACGGTCTTGTGAACCAAAACCGCAGTTCTCCATAGGAGGATATATTAAGGATCGTGGTCCAACAATTAAAACACACCGAGTTTCATGCGCAAGTCACGAATTAGAAAGTGCCCACGTCAAAACCCTACTCGCTTTTGTCACCTGTGTGCAAAAATGAAATGAATTAGCAAGTTTTTAATCTATAAACACCAAAACCTGTAATTTTCACCCCCTAAAACTCTATATAAAGGCTCTTAGTGCTCAAATTCCCTTCTTCCCGGCAAGAACTGACAAGTCCTTCTTGCTCTCTCTCTCTCCCTCTGCCTCTCTCTTGGCATTCTTTCTCTCTTCTTGGGCTGTTCTAAATAACAATTGGGGTTGAAGTAATAGAGTGCAGTTAGGAAATTCTAAAAAGAATTCAACTAAGGCTTCAGAATGGGTGAAAGTACTGAGGTGAAAGTGATTTCTAACTTTTAATTTATTACTTTGAATTCAATAAGATATTCATGCTTGAACATGCTAAATTCAATTATGTTAGTCCATTGATTCAGTTTTGTTATAATTAATGAAAGATTACGTAAGATTATGACCACATACTGGCGCAACATTCCACATGGATTACTATGGATGTTCTCAAGATGTGAACTTGGAGTTCGTTTCTAGTTCACATGGGTAAGGTCCCAAAATATTTGGGTAAGGTCCCAAAATATTTGGATAAGGTCCTAAATCTAGTATAATTTGGCATAAAGGATTCTCCTTTTTCATCTTGGACAAGTATTTTAATAGGAGCATCGAGCTTAACCCCTTTTGGTCTTTAATGCAACTTTAAACAAGAAATCGATTGAATCACGTAATGTTTAAAAGTGTTTATCTTGAATGTCTTATTTGTTGAAATAATAAGTTAAATATTTAGAATGATCCACTGGGCTTTGTGCTCACCCTTCCATTTTCTAACCTTTTAGGAAATTGATAAATAAAGGCAACATAATAACCATTTAGGCAACATTTTCCTTAGAATATTTTATTTAGAAAGTTTTACTTAATTGTAAGGGCATGTTGACCAAATTTTGTTATTTAAAGATTTATTCTGCTGTAATAGACTCAAAGATTATGTACCATGAATTTTGAAAATAATTAACGGAATTATTTACTTAATGATTAGTAAATGTTAATTTTGAATTATGTCATGAGTAAGGTTTTGTACCTGCTATTTTCAATAAATGATATTAAATTTTTATTGAGATCTCTTGTGCTTAATTTAGAAGTATTCAAAAATTTTCAATTATATGATACTCAGAATTCGCAGAGAATTGGGATAGAAATGGAAAGTGTAAAAGAATAGAAATAATGTGACACCGGCCTGTCGTCTGGCTGGGTGGTGCAGTCCATGAATCAAATTTGGGGGAGACGGGGTGTTACATGAACTGAGGTTTGGATTTAACCATAATTCATTAATGATAAGTTTGAAGGTTCGGATTTGGCGTCATCCCCTAAATATGGAACACTAAGGCATATTTCCTTTCGGTTTTAATGTCAACTATAAACAAACAACTGTTTGAATCACTTAATCTCTTAAAGTGTTTGTCATGTATGTATTATTTGTTTTGAAGAATTGAGTTTAATATTTGAAATGATCCATTAAGCTCTTGAGCTCACCCTTCCTTTTTATCTTTAAGGAAACTTTTGAATGAGAGCTTTGTAGTCAAGTTAAATCTTAGTATCTATGAAATGTTTAAATTGGGCATGTTAGCCTTGATATTTTTATTAGGTTTTCAAGGTTATATTCAATGTAATAAATTAAGGGATTTGTACCTCATGACATTATTTATTTTTTAATGAATGATATGAATTTATTTTATTAAATGATTTCCATGTATGTGTTATGAATTAATGTTATTCATGAAGTCTCATAGAGTTGGGATAGTGAAAGAAAAAAAGGAAAAGAAATAATATGACACCACCCGCCTCTTGGGTGGCTTACCTATCATTGCAAGACTTGAGGGTAGTATGACAATTACGCCCTCTGAACAATGTGGGCCTAAGGACAAGGAGCGAGGTGTTACAAAAGGTGGTATCAAAGCTCAGTTAGTAGAACTACTAGGCATAGTCTTTAAGATTTAGACAAAGTCGACTCAGATGAGGAGGTGGGAGCTTAGGATGTAGCTCACCAGGTAAGATTTTACTTTGAAATTATCTAGAATTCCCTACCTCTTATTTGAAATCATTTGAATTATAAAGATTGTTTTTCAAAAGAGATATATGTTTCTAAATGTTTTGTTTGGATACAATGATTATGAGTTGAGCTGATAGTTGGTAAGCCTTGTCTCGAGTAAAGTTAAACATTGAAAGGGAGATGGGTTATCTTGTTTGAGAAAGGCCAATTATTTAAGTAGACTCTGTCTTATCATCTGATCTGGAGGTTGTCCCACCAACTCATACTAGCAGTTAGAATTGAAGAACAACCTTGTTTTCTTTTGAAGAAAACTAGAAGGTAGTGTTAAAGGGTGAAGTACTTACTAGAGTATAAAAGTAGTACCAAAGGATAGAAAATTGATAAGGGTTGCTAGAAGAACCTTTCAACTAGGAAATTGAAACCCTAGGTCTAGGAACGAGACTATAAATAGAAGCTTGGGAATTGCCAAAGGTGGCATAATGGATCATACATGAAAACTTCTAGGACATAGGTTAGAGATTGAAAATGTGTGATAATGAATCAATGGTGATATACAGAGATTGCATAGTAGCCCGATGATAGAAATGTTGAACTAGTTAAGGCAGAAAGATGAGCTCATAAGTTTCTTAGAGGAAGATTCTGAAAAATAAAGGGAACCCAAAATTTAGAAGTGGTCTAAGATTACGAAGATGTGTTGCCATATGACTTGGATTACAACTAGCTAGAAAAGTTGAATTCAAGATTTGAACTTCACCTTCAAACCAATTATATAACCATTCCTACTTTTAGAATGGCAGTTGTAGAGCTGATCGAGTTAAAGACTTAGCTAGATGAACCTCCAAGAAAAAAGATTCATTATACCAAGTTAATCGCCATGGGGAGCCTTGATGTTACTCGTGAAAAAGAAAGATGGATCCGTGAGATTATGTGTTGACTATTGAAAGTTGAATTAGGCGATGGTGAAAAACAAGTATCCCTTACTGAGGACAGATGACCTATTTGATCAATTGAGGGGAGCCACTCATTTCTCCAAGTTGACCTTGGGTCAAGATACCATCAGTTAAGGACCTGAGAGTTGGATATACATAAGACAGCCTTTAGGACCCGATATGGACAATTGAGTTTACGGTGAATTCCTTTGGCTTAACCAACACACTAGCAACATTCATGGATTTGATGAACCAAGTGTTTAGGCAATACCTTGAGTAGTTTGTGGTGGTATTTCTGGATGACATGCTCATTTACTCTAAGTCAAGAGCTGAACATGTTGAACACTTGAGGATTGTATTGGAAACATTGAGGAAGAATAAATTATATGTCAAGTTCAGTAAGTGTGAGTTTTGGATGAAGACAGTCAAGTTCTTTGGCTATATAGTATCAACTAAAGGCATCTCTGTGGATCCTGAAAAGGTGAAAGCTGTCACGGATTGGAAATGTAACAACCCGAGCCCACCGTGATGATATTGTCTCCATCTTAGCCACTACTGACTGGGTGCAGGGTTTTGTTCTTGGCAAGACTCGAATCTGAGAAAGCGTTCGACACAATGAGATACCCTCGAATGCACATTTAGCCTAGGAATCCCCCTAGAGTCGAACCAATGTGGGATATTACAATCCACCACCCTTGGGAGCAATCTCGTCCTCAAGATTCATACTTTCAGTACACACAGAGTAGCTCTGATCCCATTTGTAACACCCCAGGCCCACAACTCGATGATATTGTCTCCATCTTAGACACGCCCAGCATGTGAGGTTTTGTTTTTGGTGAGACTCGAACCCGAGCCCCCCAAAAGGTCTCGTTGATTGTAGATACCCGAGAATACACCTATAGCCCAGGCAACACTCCGTGGCTAGCCCAATGTGGGATATTACAATCTACCCCCCTTGGGAATAATCTCGTCCTCGAGATTCACACCTCCAGTACACACAGAGTGGCTCTGATACCATTTGTAACAACTCGAGCTCACTACATACTGATATTGTTCCCACCTTAGCCAACACTGACTAAGTGTAGGGTTTTGTTCTTAGCAAGACTCGAACATGAGTTTCCCAAAAGCGCTTGGCACAATGAGACACCCTTGAATGCACATTTAGCCCAAGAACCCAAGATAGTTATGGAGATCAAGTGTTTCTTATGCCTAGCTAGACATTACCAAAAATTCATCCAAGAGTTCTCTAAATTATCCAAACCCATGACCAGGTTGACCAAGAAAGGAGCCAAGTTCAATTGGGATGAGAAGTGTGAATAGTCATTCCAGGAATTAAAGAAGAGATTGAGTTTGGCCCCCATTTTAGTCACTCCTACACATGGCCTTGGATATGTTCTATGTACGGATGTTTCGTAGATAGATTGGTTGCAATCTTGATGCAAGAAGAAAAGGTTATTGCCTATGCCACGCGACAACTAAAGATTCACGGGTAGAATTACCCAATACATGACCTAGAGTTAGCAGCCATTGTATTTTCCCTAAAAATTTGGAGACACTATCTTTATGGTGAAAGATTTGACCTATTTTTAGATTGTAAGAATTTGAAATATATATATACTCAAAAGGAGTTGAATCTCAGGCAGCACAGACGGATGGAGTTCTATAAGGATTACAACTTTTAACTATAGTACCATCTTGGGAAGGCCAGAGTGGTGGCAGATGCCTTGAGTAGGAACTTTAACAAACAAGACAAGGAAAAAGGGTCAGACGTATTAGTTGATTAAAGATTTCAACCTGGGTGTGACAGTAGATGAGAAACATGGATATCTCTACAATATGATTTGCTAACCCAATCTTCTGGATCAGATTAGGGATGAATAAAGGTGAGATAAGTGGCTCACAAGTTTGATAGAAGGAGTGGAACAGAGCTGTGACACCCCAACCACCAAGAGATAGGTTCAAGCTCAACCACAAGGCGGGTTGGGTCTAATGTTACATTTACAAGTACACAACTTACATCACTTTCTATTATCTCAAGTCTTATTATTTCTCAATGAGCACACAACCCAAATAATTTAATTCTAATTTAATAAGACTATTACAAGAGAGGTAAAAGAAAATTATCAATCTTTATTTATTGAATAAAATAAAGGGATACATGCTTGAAATTGAAATAATGAAAAGGGAGTACATAACTCTAAAATTCAAAAGTAAAATTCAGCGGAAGTCTTAAATTCAAAATTTGGGCAACATGCCCTTAAAATAGAACTTTCAAAATTTAGAAATAATCTAATATCCATGGCCTTCATGATTCAAGTCAATTTCCTGAAAAATAAAAGGGAGGGGTGAGCACATAACCCAGTGGACCATTCATTAAACAACGAAGTTACTATTTCAAATCAATAGCACATTTAAATTCAAACACTTTCATGCATTAAGTGATTCAAGTAACTTTTTGGTTGTAGTTGATGTTAAGACTGAAAGGAGTTCTAGTCCCTTGATGTTCTTAATTTAGATACCCGTCCTTAGGGTGGAAAGACATTTCTTTGTCACTTTCCATTAGATGCCATATAGCAAGTATCTTTTAGTTGTGCCCCGCAACCACACACTTCAAGCATGTGTTAAGAACTATACGGGTCACTATGACAACCATACGGGTCACTATGACAGTATATGGTTCTTATCTTCAATTTCTTATATTTAAGAATCATAAAAGAAATTTAAAATGTAAACATTAGAATTTTAAACAACCAAGAAAGCATGCAAACATTACATAGCATGCTTGATACATTGAATTAAATCCTAAACATGAATTCTAAGCATAACATGCTCTCATGAGTGATTAAAATATAACAACATGTTGAATTAAAATTAAAATATGATTAAACATGCTGAAACTAAAATAAAACATGCAGAAACTAAAATAAAACATGCTGAAAACTAGGATTGAAACAAGCATAAAGATGCTAGAAATTTGAAAGAGCAAAGTAGAAGTTCAAGAAATCCCATCCACCTTAATCTGAGTTTTTGTTGAATCTGGTAGAGGTTCGCTTTATCAACCACTTTCAGAACTTTAAACCACCAACAAGACTACCTCAACAACTCTCTAAAATACTGATAAGAACTTCTCACACAAGAAAGAAAAGAGAGTGAGAAGAGGTGCCAAGAAGAGGGCAAGAACAAGCAAAGAGGGGAGTGTCAACTCTTTTCTTTGGGATGAGATGAATGTGAGCAAGAGGGGGTATTTATAGGTGTTCATGAGCACAAGGGGGCCATCTAGGGCAGCTAGGGAAGCTCAACACGTTTGGGCATATTTTCAAACTCATAAGGGGATGGTTTGGGTGAGAAAGGCAAGTGTGCTCATGGTTGGCAAGTGGGACCACTAAGGTTTCCAATCCAAGTGTGAGCAAAATCTTTGAACCTTATTTGTTTCTTTTATGTGTGTGAACACAATTAAAGGTTTAGAATACATTCTAATCTCTCTTGGACATCCTCTATTAGTAGGGAACATTCTGATATATTGTGATTCATAAAATTAAATAAGTTTCTAATATGAGCACACAAAAACAAAGCTTTGGAATGTTTCTTATTTCCCTTGGGTTCTCTCCCTTTTTGGCTCCATGTGAGCATGAGACAAGTTTCTACTTTCTATTTTTTTTTCTAGGTGAAAGAATCTTTCTATATCTCTTTAAATCAACCACTCTCATTAAACTTCTATCTTGAGTTTCTCACATGTGTGCCCACACACACACACTTATGAGACATTTTATATGTAAACTTAGTGTACATGATCATTTATCTTGGCACATAGAATCATTCTTTATGTTTTCTATAGGTGTGGGCATTCTTGATCATTTACATGACACATTGTATCATTCTTCATAATTTCAAATAATAGACATGTCCCATGGAACTTAGGGTAGGGTAGGGTGCACATGATTATGGTGTTCCACCCATGTGACTTGCACATGTTAGGGGTGGCCATGATTTCATGGGTTTACAAAAATCAAATAAAAATTAATATCTCCTTATTTACATGGAATTATGATTTATAACCTATAGTTTTAGAATCACATGAACCTAATGCACATTTTAAGGTATGGTTTGACCCAAGGTGATTTTCCCTCAAAACTTTCCTTATTTAAGACCCACTGAGGTTACTAGGCAAATGAAAATTTAAATCTTGGTCAACTATTCTGATTTTCGGATATATCATTCATTTTGTTAGTTCATGTCATTTTGTTTTGTTTAAGGTCATTTCGATCCCCCGAAGTACCCTAAATGACAATTCTTTCTAATTTGGACCCCTTAAAGGGCGTTTGGCAAATAAAAACTTTAACCTCGACCTATTGTTCTAATTTATGGATACGTCATTCATTTTGTTAGTTCATGTTATTTCGTTTCATTTCGGGTCATTTTGATCCCCTGAAGTACCCTAAATGACAATTCTTTCTAATTTCGACCCCTTGAAGGGCATTTGGTAAATGAAAACCTTAACCTTGACCAATTATTCTAATTATTTGATATGTTGATTCATGTTACCTTACTTCATTTCAAGTTATCTTGCGTCCCTAAGATGCACTAAATGAGAGTTTGGGGAACCTACCAAATTTAGCCCTGAAATGAGCTCAGTTTCATTTTGCACCCAAATTTCACTGAATAAATGATAAATTTTATTTAATTGAGTATAGAGGATTTAGGGTATTACAAGAGCAAGCATACTGTTCAAATATACGGTACTGTTCACAAATACGGTCACTATTTTGTTGGCAGACAAAATAACTTTCGGCGGGTTACTGCAGCTACAGTAACAAGTACTGTAGCCATAGTAACAAACTATTTACAACTGTGCAGTTTCGTCTTTTTTCTGCTAGAAAAATCTATATAAACCCCCCCTCATTCTGAAAATTCATTCCAGCAAGAAAGAAAGAATTTCTTTGCTTACTCTCTTCTCTTCTCTTGTTTTTTAGCTGTTTTAGACAGCAAATATAGTAGTAGGAAGGGAAAAACCCCAGTTTCTGCATAGCAGTAGTGAAGATCTACTATTGGGTGCCCCTTTTGAAGCAATTGCAAGGTGGTTCTGATCAAAGCAGGTATAATTACTCTGCTCTAGTCTTTATTTAAGTTGGGAGATATTGCTGTTCATTTCAGTACACATACGTAGTTACTGTTCATATAAACGATACTATTTGGCACTGTTCATATATACGATACTCTTCATGGACATCGATTAAATCACATTTTCAACACGGAGATCTCGAAGACTGTTGATCAAAGCCTCAAAACAAGTTGAGATAATACAACAAGGATTCAGAGAAATACTACTGAGGTGGAAGTGATTACTCTACTCTCTAGTATTATTTGAATTT
>JAJIYU010020615.1:0-10343 GCA_030144865.1 Tinospora cordifolia | reverse complement strand
GCTAATATACACTTTATTCATACCCATATTAACCCATATGTGTATTTATACTTTATTTTTATTTAATTATTTTACTAAACCTTAATTTTTTATTTAATTATCAAATTAAGGCTCGAAGTACTCAATGTAACGCCCAAAGGCTTGTTACACATTCCAAAACCCTATCTCAAGTTTGATGTCTCATTCGATCATCCAACTAGGGAGTGAAATCTCACTTAGACTTATGGTTTCATTTCAAAGAGATACCTGCCTAGGGCTAGGAATACCCGCGATGATGTCAGTCCTAACCCTCGAATCTCGTTGCACATGCGCTGACAGGGCATCTTCATATCTTGCCTCGTGACATAATCAATCATGCGGTCACTCCCTCCATCAATATCCGGAGACAGAGACATTACTTTGTGTTTCTTTCCTTCTTTCTCATATCATCACAATAAAATATTAGAGTATGGAAACATATACAATACCATCATGCATGATTCAAAATAGGGATGACATGTCCAAAAATAATAACATGATTAAATTCTAACAGAAATAAAACACTCAGACCCCATGCCTGAGTTCAAATGAGTTAAATAAACAATACTTGACCCCATGATCCAAGTTAATAATTAAATTGACTAAAGATGAATTAAATGCGGGTCCCATGCCTTAAAAACTGGTAGACAACGATTACACTACTCCTACAAAAGCTCAATAGTAAAGTATATCATGACTACAAAAATGCAGCTCCTCACTTGTCAACATAAGTGTCTTCAAGGGTTACCTGAAAAGAAATTAGTGGGGATGAGCTCAAGAGCCCAGTGGATCTTACGCAAAACATCTTGAGCATTATAATAGTCAAAATATAAACATGGAAACACTTATAATACATTACGCATTTCAATAATTCAATTGTTTGAGTTAACGTTAAAACCAAATGGTGTTCTCCCACGACATTCCAACTTAGCTTTGGAGTACTCAATGTAACGCCCAAAGGTCTATTACACACTCCAAAACCCTATCTTAGTTTGATGTCTCACTCGATCATCTAACTAGGGAGTGAATTCTTACTTAAACTTACGGTCCCATTTCAAACAGAGACCCGCCTAGGGTTAGGAATACCCATGATGATGCCAAACCTGACCATAATATCCTCATCACCGCTCTGGTACCTCGTTCATTCACTTAATCGTCTTATGTTAGTGACCACAAGCATTTCACAAATTCAATATCCAATATACATAGCGAAGGAGATAAATAAACATTTCATCATGCTTATAGTCACATCAAACATAATAATCATCACAATGCATGCATAGTTTGGGATCTAAACTATAACATACATTCATACAAGACATGACATGCTATAAATCCACAAGAAAACAGATAAACATTCATTTGATAAGCTTACACCCCTAGCATGCTTCTAAACAACAAATAACAATAAACACACAATCATGATTCATATTTTGATCAGAATAATACGAGGAGTTCAGGTAATCATTTCCACCTTTATCTCTCGTTCCCTTGGGCCTTTTTTCGCACTGTATTTGCCTTGTCCTTATATCTATGAGATTTAAAATCATCATTACATGAGTTTGAAGCATTCTTAAGGTCTCTTAAATCATAATTTAATGATTCTCTAACATAGATATCCTAAGGTGTACGCAGTGGTTTCAATGGATGGCATTATTCACCATTTTCCTCTAATTATCGCAATAGTGAATGGCATTACCATGGTAATCTATGTGTGCACAATCAGAGATGAAAAATTGGGTTTACACTGTGTTACTGCATTTAGTTACCATAGTAACCAGAGCACTAATTGGTTTTCTCACATGCTACTGCGGTTAGTTACCGTGGTAACCAGAGGGGTTTGTGTGTGTTGAGTGTGTGTTACCGCAATCAGTTACTATGGTAACTACAGGGGGTCTATCAGTTACTATGGTAACTAGAGGGGGTCTATGTGTGCACAGTGCACTAATGCAATAGTCACTGCATTTTTATTTTATTTTATTTTTTTTTTAGAATGTTGCACTTGTGTGCCCACTTCTCGGTCCATCGTTCCCTCTAGTGTTTAACACTCCAATGCACTAACATTAAGCTAAAAACACACACATACATGAATGGAAAGCATCATACTTCATTTCTCTTATTGTTCATGTAACACCCCAACCCCCATATTCTTTGAGCATTGGACATAATTACATTTCTTTGACGGACTTAACCATTCAGCGACTTGGGCCAATATTACATTACAAGTGACTCACACTTGACTTTCTATTTCAATTATCTCATGCCTCAATGAAAATCAAGAGTACTCAACTCAAATTTAGAAACAAGTTTAACTAAGACAATTACAAGAGAGATAAAAGAAATTCTTGATCTTTATTTATTCAAAAAGGGAAAGTACAAAACTTTCTAATTCAAAAATTATTACAACAGAAGTCTGTTATTAACTTGCAGCAGAAATTCAAAACTTGGGCAACATGCCCTACCTAGAAACTTTCTAAAACGAGATTTATCACTAATATGCAACGTCTTCATGGTTCAATTTCTTGAAAAATAAGAGAGGAGGGGGTGTGCACAAAACTCAGTGGATCTTTTTCATACAACCATCTTTCAAATTCAAATTAATAACACATTTATAATTCAAAAACTTGTATAAATTATGCGTTTCAAACATTGATTTGTTTCAATTTGAGATATAGACCAAAATGATTTTAAAGCCGTTGATGTTCTTGATAGAGTATCTCCTTAGAGTGAAATATGGTACGTCTTAACCAATTTCATTGAACTTTTGGAACTTAGGGACTCTTACCCACCAATCAAGTACTTTGGTCTTAAAACCATATGAACTAATCACATGAAAAAAACATCCATAGGAACCTACATGTTACTATGATGGTACATGGTTATTATCACCATCTTCTCATGTTAAATCTCATATCCATGAATCATAAAATAAATTTCTGAACATGGAACTAACATAAATAAAATTCAGAATACAACAATATGAAGATCAAATCACGGAACATCCACAAACATGCATTATATTTTGAAATAAAACCTAAGCATGATACTATGCATGGCATGGATATTATGAATGCATAAACATGAACATGAATCAAATTTGAAATTGAAATCAATTTTAAAATACTAAAACTGAAAGTATTTTGATTTCTGAATACTATACAAACAATGAACATGCCACTAATTCAAATAAGAAAAAGGGGTGTTCTAAAAATCACTTTCACCTTATAACGTATTCTCCCAAAAATTCAGCAAAGGTTCCCAATATCCAAGCACTTCCAGACACCAAAAGAAATCACTCAAATCAACTCACTATAATACTGAATTGAAGCTTCTCACTTACGAGCACAAAAGAAAAGAGAAGTTAGAAGATATGCCAAGAAGAAGGCTTTAGAGAGAACAAGAGAAAATCTCAGCTCTTGTTCTTGGGATAAGAGGAAAGAGAGCCTAGAAGGAGTTTATATAGATTTTTAGTGAGCATATGGGGACATCTTAGGTAGCTAGGCAGCTCACAAAGTTTGGGCAAGTTTCCAAACACACAAGGGGACAGCTTGGCAAGTGTGCTCATGGTTGCAAGTGGACCACTATGGCTTTCTATTCATGTGTGAGCAAATATGTGCTCTCTCATTCAAGTGTGATCATAAAATCAAATTTGGAATGGTTCCTATATCAGTTAGGGCGTCCTTTTTGAAGAGATTTTGTGAGCATGTCTAGTTTGGTAAGTATATATGTGAGCATATCTTAGATTTTTCCTCTTTTCGGCGTCATGTGGGAGCATAAATGAGAGTTTCTGATTTGGTGAGATCTTTTGAGAAAGGAATTTTTCATTTTCTTTGTGATTGTATATTTGAATAGAAAACTTTCCTATTTTCTCTTATGCACATGATTTTGATAATGTGATCACTTGCTAATTTTGTTTCCTTTATTCTTTTAAGGGTCACAGATAGGCAACTTGCTAATTGAGTTCATTTATTTGTTTGCCATGTGTGTATAGCACATGAAAACTTTCTTATTCCTTCCTTTGACGTCTAGCATGGTTGATTAGTGTGTACATGATCTAAATTTGATGGACACATGATCATGGTTTCGCTCTTGAATCAACATGAGATACCATTCTTAATTGAGCTCATGGAAACTTTCTATTTTCTTTCTTTTGTGTTCTCATGCATATAGGAAACTTTTCTATATTTCTTTAAATCATCCAATCATCACAAATAGACATGGTACCACTCTTTATGGTTTCCAAACAATGCATTACATCTCATATAATTTGGTAGGGTGAGGGTGTATATGATCATGGTGTTCCACCCATGTAACTTGCACATGCTTAGGGGTGGTTTGTAAAAATTAATATCTCAAATATGATCATGGTTTGTATATGATCATGGTGTTCCACCCATCTCAAATAAAAATTAATATCTCCTTATTTACAAGAAATTATGGTTTGTAACCTATAGTTTTGGATTTACATGAACTCAATGAAAAATTTCAGGTATAGTTTGGCCCAAAGTGATTTTCCTTTCATATACTTTCTTTATTTAGAATCCACTAAAGTCACTAGACAAATGAAAATCCTAATTTTAGCCAATTTTCCTAGTTTTTTGGTATGTCATCTATTTTGTTAGTGCATGTCATCCTGTTTCATTTCGGGGCATTTCTATTTCCCAAAGTATCTCTATTCTCAGTTCTTTTCTAATTTGGACCCCCTGAAGGGTGTTTGACAAATGAAAATCATAATATTGAGTAATTAAGCTACTTTTCGGATTTGTTGTTCAATTGGTCGGTTCAAGTAACTTTGCTTCATTTCAGGTTGTTTTGGATCTCTAATGGTTACTAAATAAGACTTTTAGAAGCTGCCAAATTTAACCCTCAAATGAGTCTTATTTTATTTTGCACCCAAATTTCACTTAATAAATATAAATTTCATTTAATTGAGTATGGAGTTTTTAGGGTATTACAAGCTACCATTCTTAGAAAAATTTCATCCTCGAAATTTGTACATAACTCAAGATTTTTAGTGAATAGATGTGGATACTTGGTCTTCATCTTGCTTTTGAGTTCTGAGGTAGCTTCTTCCACCCTGTGATGTTTCCACAGCACCTTCACTAATGGGATATCCTTTGTTTGTAGATTCTACACTTTATGGTCAAAGATTTCGGCTGCTATTGCCTCGTAAGTAGCATCATCTTGAATATTTACTTCCTCCCAGTAGATGATGTGAGAGGAGTCAGGTTTGTACTTTCTTAACATGGATACATGGAATACGTTATGAGCTGAAGTCATTCGGTTTGATAGGTCCAACTCATAAGCACATTCCCCGATTCTTCTAAGTATTTTGAAGGGTCCGACAAACCTTAGAGATAACTTTCCTTTGAATGCAAACCTCTTGATGCCCTTTTGAGGACTGAATTGGAAACACTTTGTCCCCCACTTGGAACTCTAATGGTTTCCTTCTTTTGTTAGCATAGCTCTTTTGAAGACTTTGAGCAGTAATCAACCTCTTCTAGATTAGTTTGACTTGGTTCTTCATTTCTTCCACCAAGTCTAGCCCAGTCCACACATGGTCTTCAAGCTTAGTCCAACAAGTTGGTGATCTGTAGGGCCTTCCATAAAGTGCCTCATATGAAGCCATCTTAATACTTGCTTGATAATTGTTGTTATAGGAAAACTCCGCCAAGTGTAAGTACTTGCTCCAATTTCCTTTAAAGTCTAGAACACATGATCTCAACATATCCTCCAAGGTCTGGATTACTCTTTCAGACTGCCCATCCATTTGAGGGTGAAACACTATACTCATGGTGAGCTTAGTACCCATCTCCTTTTGTAGATTCTACCAGAACTATGAAGTGAAGCAAGAATCTTTGTCAGACACAATAGTTTGGGTACACCATGAAGCCTTACTATTTCTTTCACATAAATTTCTCCCAGCTGACTGATTTGGTTTGTGGATCTAATCGGCAAGAAGTGAGCCACTTCTTTGAGACGATCCACAATCACCCAAACAATGTCTTCTCCTTTTCTCAGCATCTAACCTAAGGTCAGTATACTTATCCTTTTTACTTTACGTTAACAGGTTGGTCAGCCATTTGCCTTGCCCTTGTCCACCCCTGATCTATCGCAAAAGATTTGGTGGGTAAGACATGCTATAGAAATAGGCTTGTCTTTCATTTTGGGTCATACCTATCCTAAAGTTCTCAGTTTATTGAAAGTTTTCTTTGTTGTACCCCACCAACGACTCAGTCGACTCTACCACATGGCAGGTCTCGGGGTCATTACCTTAAGTGACTAACACTTTCTTGAATATTTAAAGTGAGGCAACTAGAGTTCACGAGGAAATTGTTTTCATTAATTGGAAATCACAAGTACAAAACCCTATTCAAACTGAAATTCATAATGCTAACACTTAGTAACCTTTAAGTAAAAGAACTCCATTCCACTACTCATATTCAAAATTTATTCTTTTGTCTTAATAGTGGACTACTAGGGTTTTGCTAAAGGTCTTGGTCTTCTTGGGCCTCCACAACGAACATTCTAGCCTGGTTTTGACCTCGACCCTTATTTTGCCCTTGGTATTCTATTGTTGTTGTCTGCCTGAGAATGATCATTATGACCTCTTCCCTGAGTGTTCTGTGGCTGAGAAGCCTGAGCGGATACAGTCGAAGAGTTTCATGCTAAATGACCCTTCTGCCTATACACATAGCACATTCCCTACTTCCTTGCCTCTTCTTTTAGTTCATCTTTATTTTGTCCTTGTTTCTGAGTTTGTGGTGCTTTCCCATCACTCTTATTCTTTTTTTAGGCCTCTGGGTTCTCTGTTTCATTACTAGGCCTTTTATTCTTTCCTCCCAACCTTTGTTCCAAGTTGAGTTCTTGTTCAAGTATTAGGGTTTGTTCTACAACATCCTTGTAAGTTCGGAGGCCCAATGTCATTATTACATTTCAGATCTCAATCTTTAGATCCTGTGTGAACCTATTGGCTTTCATTCATTCCTCCCTGATCATTTCTTGAGAGGATTTGGCCAGCTCTGTGAACTTTCTCTCACACTTAGCTACAATCAGGTCTTTTTGTAGCTTCCTTTGTGTAGTCTTTGAAAAAAACTTTTTGCTCGCATTATCATGACTCTAGATTCATGTTTCTACAATCTCGATTTGTTTAGTGGACTAAAGTTTTTTTTCTAGATTCTTTTCATGAATAGGTATAGGGTTTGGTCTTAAAGCAAATAAATACTAAAACATGCATATCACATAATCATACAATCAAGCTAGCACAGTAAGGTTCCAAGCTTCCACCTAAGCTTTCAAGTTCAAGTGTTTCACACCACTCTACCCTTTCCACTCAGGCTTTCACCCAGAATAAAGCCGCACCCAAACAATTTCGCAAATTGCTCGATAACTAAGGTTTCTGAGCCTATTATACCCAACTATCCCATACTAGCTGAGCATAGAGAAACTCATTCTTCCAGAGTTACTGATTATTCACCACACATGGTCCATCATTCTTCGAGTCCAGGCTTCTTTCATAACCCCGAATTCCTATGCATCCCATGCTATATAGAAACCAGAAGATATAGAACCTTCTCGATTTAGTGTTGTGATCAAACAATTTTTTGTTTTCACACAAGTTTTTAGTTTCTAGCTTATGTCCTAAAGTTTTATGCTTTTGATCCACAATGCCATCCATGGCTACACCACGTTTCTACCTAAGGTCTTTTCCTATATCTAGGGCTCAGTCTGGTTGACTCACAACCTCTGTCTAGTTAAGTTACCACCTTTGGCATCTTTTTCGATTTCTAATCAATTTCTAGCCCTACTTTTCGAACTTCTTATTTTTTTTATATAGAAAGTAAGGCTGTTCTTCGACTCAGACCACTCGTATAAGCTGGTGGGACAAGGCTTACCCACTATCACTTCAACTTGCAGTCTTTGTATCCAAACAAAAAATTTGAAAAACATATATTTCCTTTTTGAAAACACTTTCTAAAACATTTTTTCATTTCAAAATAGAAGGTAGGGCATTCAAAGTTCTAACTCAAAACAAGGTAAAACCCTAATTGAGTTTCTAATTCTTGTCAAGCAACTAATAGTTGACTTTCTAATTTTGGCCCAACAACATATGTTTAAGCTTGACTTTCTATTTCTAGCCCAACATATCTAATAGCTAGGCTCTCATACCACCTTTGTAACACCCCAACCCCCATATTCGTTGAGCATTGGACATAACCACCATTCTTTGACAGTGGACTTAACCATTTGGCGGGTTGGGCTAGCATTACATTACAAGTGACTCACATTTGATTTTCTATTACAATTGTCTAATGCCTCAATAAAAATAAAGAGTATTCAACTCAAATTTAGAAACAAGTTTAACTAAGAAAATTATAAGAGAGATAAGAGAAATTCTTGATCTTTATATATTCAAAAAGGGAAAGTACAAAACTTTCTAATTCAGAAACTATTACAGCAAAATTCTTTAAATAACTTGCAGCAGATATTCAAAACTTGGGCAACATGCCCTAGCTAGAAACTTTCTAAAAATAGACTTATCACTGATATGCAACATCTTCATGGTTTAATTTCTTGAAAAATAAGAGAGGAAGCGATGAACACAAAGCTCAGTGGATCTTTTTCAAACAACCATCTTTCAAATTCAAATCAATAACACATTCATAATTCAAACGCTTGCAAACATTAGGCATTTCAAATATCGATTAGTTTCAAGTTGAGGCTTAGACCAAAAGGATTTTAAAGCCCTTCATGTTCTTAACAAAGTACCTCCTTAGAGTGAAATATGACATGTCTTAGCCAATTTCATTGGACTTTTGGAACTTAGAGACTCTTGCCTACCAACCAAGTACTTTGGTCTTAAAACCATATGAACTAATCATATGAAAAGAACATCCATAGCAACCCACATGTTACTATGATGGTACATGGTTATTATCACCATCTTCTCATGTTAAATCTCATATCCATGAATCGTAAAATAAATTTCTGAACATGGAACTAACATAACTAAAATGCAGAATACAACAATCTAAAAAGAAAATCATGGAACATCCACAAACATGCATCATACTTTGAAATAAAACCTAAGCATGATACTAAGCATGGCATGGATATTATGAATGCATAAACATGAACATGAATCAAATTTGAAACTGAAATCAATTTTAAAATACTGAAACTGAAAGTATTTTGATTTCTGAAAACTATACAAACAATGAACATGCCACTAATTCAAATAAGAAAAAGTGATGTTCTAGAAATCACTTCCACCTTGTGATGTATTCTCCTAAACATTCAGCAAAGTTTCCCAACGTCCAAGCATTTCCAAACACCAACAAAAATCACTCAAATCAACTCAATATAATACTGAAATTGAAGCTTCTAACTTATGAGCACCAAAGAAAAGAGAAGCAAAAAGAGATGCCCAAAAGAAGGCTTTAGAAAGAACAAGAGAAAATCTCAACTCTTGTTCTTGGTATGAGAGGAATGAGAGCCTAGAAGGGGTTTATATAGATTTTAAGTGAGCATAAGGGGACGTCTTGGGAAGTCTTGGGCAGCAAGGGTAGCTCATAAAGTTTGGGCAAGTTTCCAAACACACAAGGGGACGACTTAGCAAGGGTGATCATGGTTGTAAGTAGGACCACTATGACTTTCTATTCATGTGTGAGCATATATGTGCTTTTTTATTTAAGTGTGATCATAAAATCAGATTTGGAATGGTTCCTATTTTAATTACGGCATCCTCTTTGAAGAAATTTTGTGAGCATATCTAGTTTAGTAAGTATACATGTGAGCATATCTTGAATTTTTCCTCTTGTGAGAAAGGAATCTTTCCTTCTCTTTGTGAGTGTATATTTGAATAGAAAATTTTCCTATTTTTTCTTGTGCATATGATGTAGATAATGTGATCACTTGTTGTAACACCCCAACCTCCGTATCTCTAAGCATTGGACACGACCAACATTCTCTTGATAGTGGACTATACCAAATGGCGGGCTGGGCCGATGTTACTTTACTAGTGACGCACACTTGACTTTCTTTCTATATTAATTATTTCATGCCTTGATTGTATTTAACAGTATATAACTTAAATTCAAAAAATTAGTAAGGCAATAATAAAAGAAATAATTGAAATTCATAAAACTCTATTTAATAAATAAAATTGAGTACATAATTTAAATCTTGAAGAAAAACTATTACAATGGAAGCTACAAAACTTGGGCAACATGCCCTTACATAAAAATTAGAAACTTTTTAAACAAAAAGAGCCTAACTAATATTCATGGTCTTCATGTGATTCAATAACCTGAAAAATAGAAGGA
>JAJIYU010020614.1:0-10334 GCA_030144865.1 Tinospora cordifolia | reverse complement strand
ACCCTTTATTGTTATGTTTTAATATTTGAGTCACTTCTATTTATTACTATTGTATAAATTGCTAAAATAAAGCTATACTAAATTTAAGGTTTTTCAGTCATATTTTTTTCTTCATTTCCAATGGCTTTGTAATCAATGAATTAAGGAAGAAGGTACGTTTATTGCCTTCAATGTACACCTTGCATGTTTTGATATCAAACTTGTCTTTAGTTGGTTGAACTTTTAGTAGTCTAAATTATATTGGATAAACCTTTATCAAATGCCCTCTTGTTTACAACATTACTTTTTCAAAGCACATTCGATTTGGCAGATTGACACATTGTGTAGTGGCCCGAGGCCTATTGTGCCTTTATAAATTGCTTAATAAATAAAACTAAAAAATGCAATTAAAACTACATGAGCGCATTGCAAATAACATTTCAATTTTTATTAGAGATTGATGTAGGTTTAAGCTCTAATATAACAAGCAAGGCATTCAGTTTGAGAAATTTGTTATCCGATGTTATAAATAAGGCATTCAGCTTTAAATATATGTTAATTTTGCAAATATTTCATTATTTTCTCAATTGCACCATGCACTGTTCGGCAAATGGGAACCATGTTATTTAATTAATGTTGCACCAAACACAGATTTATTAATGATCAATTATAAATATAGCCTAAAATGATTTCCTTCATAGATACACTTGAAAACAAAGTTAATTCAAATCTTCTTTAAGCGTTTTATGATCACTGATAATTTTATACACGTGTGTTAATCATTATAGATTGCTCCATGATTGTGTTATCAAATTAAAGGTAATTTTGCAATTCACATGATCATGCACACCACCAACTCTAGCTATCATTGTTCCTCTCAACCAAATTTATAAATTTATAAAAATTTTGTAAGCACCAAAATTATAGAAATGTCAATCCACGTTTTATTACAACATAATTGACCATCATTCATCAATAGAATATTTGGATTTAAATCAAAGATAAGAAGAACTGTTTAGTTTGTGATCTAAATTTAACACTTTTTATGTTTTATTTGGTTTGTGATCTAAATACAATCTTTTTATGCTACTTTTTCAACATTCCAAAGACAAAGCTCCATTAAGGGATATGGGATATGTGTGTTGTTTTACAGAATGTTCAACATTTGACAATTAAAGACGCAGTTTTAACATTGAGTTTAAAAAAATAATTTCTCAAGATTTTATTTAAGTTAGTTACTTTTGAGAATGATTAAAAAAAAAGTTATACATTTTTAATTTTATGCATACATATATATACTATTAGAAGCCACTTAATTCGAGAGTTAATTGTTGTCAAATAATGATATTATGTATATTAATAATCATGAGTAGATAAATATTAATATTTTCTCTCATTTGTATAATCAGCTAACTAATAAATAAGCACATATGTTATTGTTCTCTTAAGTGGGTCAATGACTCAAATATTTCTTATTTAGGACTCTGAAGAAGGGTGAAGATTAGTAGAGGTTGGATTGAGTGGACGGGACCTAATGCCCTTTAATCAAAGATTTCAAATTTGAGCCCTAAATATAGAAAAAATTTACGTTAGAAAAGCTCTTATATTTATAACTCTACATTAGTTCAAACGATAATTAGTCTCAAGGTATGTGTAAATTCGGTTTAGAGACATATTATTATAAGACAAACTAAAAAAAATATTCCACTTTAATACTATGTTAAACATCACTTAACCTAAAAACTAAAACTATAATTGTTATACAAAAATTTAACTATGTATATCTACAATAAATAGATATATACACACACAAACTTACTGAAGTCAACCCAAAAGACAGAAGGCAAATCCGAGTTGCGAGCTTTACCAGAAATTTCAATAAGATAAGCCGCCTTGTTTGGTTATAAAAGGAAAGCTGTGGCCGGGAACGATTTCTTTTTAAAGTCTAACTTGGGCCATTTTTTAGCCGGAATTGCTCACTAAGACAAGTCAAAAACTTGGTGTTGATCTGAGCAGATACATGGCTCGGTTTGAGTGCGTGCAAGTTCAACGAGCCGCCCTCAATCCAAAAGATACAATTTTTTTTAAAGAAATTCATAGGTTTTATGTGGCACTGACTTTGGAACGATGGTAACATTTGGTTGACCTTATAACCCAGTTTTTGACTACTTGCGTGCAAAAATTAATTTAAGGAAAGTATGTTAGGTCATTTCCATTACTTTCTTTATAAAAATATTGAAAAATGCAAGGCACATTTTTTTTTATCATTTTCCTTCCGTTAATCTTTGGTAAGTCCAACCCAAATTTAGGTCAACTTTTTTTAAGAGTGTATAGATATATTTATAATATTTTTCTTTTTTTTTTCTCATGCATTCTTTTTTTTCCCCTCAAATTTGATTAAACTCAAGTCAGGCTTGACATCCAAAATCTTTTTTATTTTTAAATGAAACGACCGATGGGATTGAAACCCCTAAATTTAAGGCTTGTGATACGTTCCACTACCAGATATAGACTGTTCATCGACTAATAAATATTTCAATTGAAGAGATCGAAGTTTGTAATTGGTAATGATAGATGCCACATCTTAGAATTAAATATTAATTAGACCACATTTTTTTGCAAACAAATTGTCGATGATGGGAGTCGTTTCTAGATCATTAATATTCTATGATGTTCTCGTCATAATTTCTTATAGTATATATATTTATATATATTCCTCATTAATTTGGAGGTGGTATCATATTCTTGAGTATATTTCAATCAAATTGCATGAAAAGAACACACAAAGTTAAATGCTTCTTCTGGGTGTAAATTAACTTTATGGATGTCAATATATTATAAAATGAACTTGCAAATTAGCTTATATCAATATCCAAACTTCGTACCAAATTAGTAATAGTTGTTGATTCTTATATATATATATATATATATCTCCTTTGACACGCTCAAGAGTTTGGTATCCTAATGTTGTGGCTTCATTGGTTCCCTTATGGCATCTTCACCTCTGTCTACCCTTGTTAACACTTCAAAATCTCTGTTTGCAGGTTCTGAAAAGAAAATAAATGAACAAATACTCAATTCCAGTGAGATTTAAGAGAGTTTTGTGCCTGGGTTCTACAATATTTGTAGAGTATAATAGTTGTTCTTATTCTTCTATCTAGTTTTATGTCCTTGAGAATTGGGTGCTCTTTTGAGGTTGGGTTGATCAGTTGCATTTGGTTTATAAATGGGAAGTAATTAACAGTATAATTTAAAAGAAAATCAATTTTTTATTTTATTATAAAACTGATCTTTCTAACAAAAAAGTTAAAAAAACAGTTTTTTGAAAGTACTCGAGATAAAGATATTTTAAATGTTTAAATTTTCTTCATAGCAAAAGGTGAAGAATATAAACACGTGTTTTTTATTTTTTTTTATTTTTGTTTTTTAAATATAAAAGAGTATCTCAATCAAGAATCAAGTGAAGCTTTAGATATTTTCAATCCTTTCGAGCACTTCTCCTTTATATATTCTTACCTGAGCATTCTATCCAAAGGTGACGAATAACACAAAGACAACTTGAATAATAAGTTTATTTGTATTTGAAAATGGCTTAGTGGTTAGGGTTACTTTTCTTTCATGAGATTATTGGGTTAAACTTCATCAAAATCCTTTTTTTTTTTGTCAAAAATGTCACACATATGCAGATCCTTAGTAAATTATCATTTCAACAAATAAGAAAATTGAAGCTAGGTGAGATTTTATTGATTAAATATATGCAACACTTTAACAATAAGAGACAAATTATATATATATATGTATATTTTGTTAAATAAAAAATATATATTAAGTAAATCTCTTCGACATTAAACACACAGGAAGCCAACCCTTTCTTGATCATTACCTTTTAATTTGCTGTCCCACCAAAAAATATTCATAAAAATTGAGAAAATAAATATTTTTAGAAGAATGAAAATTGAAGAAACAAGAGGCGGCGGCAGGTTGGGGATTCACACCTCAACCACAAACGTTACGTCATGCTTACGAGGACCATCCGATGCAAATGGGTCAAAAGGTGGGGACCACTCATTCGCACGCGTGCCGCGACAAGTGGGACCCGTATCCTCGAATGGAGTCAAAACCCGATAGTGACAGGTTCTACCTATAAATCATTAGACGTAGCGCACACGTACACACCTCTTGACCCCCGCGTCAAAGTAAATCAAGATTTCCCTTTTGACTACTTTTACCACTTGCTCCTTCTCTTTCTTTTCTTATATAATTCCTTTCCATACAAAATGTAACACATTTTTTTTCTATATATTTTTAATATTTTGTTAACATATAAAACTCATTTAATGAATTAAAAAACCCTAAGAACAGGAGTTTTTCTAAGTTTGATTTATGTTAATCAGCGTTAAAATGATTAAAATAATCATTAAATTTGAACGCTGATTTACCGTGTTATGTCGGATAAAAAAAATATGATATAACATTTGAAAAATTATTATTATTTTTGTGTTAAAATTTTCATTTTCTTGGAAGCCAAAGTTTGAACCCTTATGAAAAAGGAGGTAGGAGGGGGTGAGAGGTGAAGCGGATTGGGTCGGGAAAGCGGGTTGGTTTCTTTAGTCAAATAATTTATGATATAATAAGCCAATTAACAAAAGGGTTGACTCTAATTCAAAGGAGGAATGGGTCGGGCAAAGGAAAAGGTCAGTTCTGACACATGTGTACTGGTTGGAGGTTTGGAGCTAGCGGTTGTCTTCACATGGATTGATGGGATCTTCCTTGCGTCCCTCCATTTTGACAAAATGACATAAGCAACCATGTCATCCATGTTATTATGTTATGGACCATTTAAGTTTTCCTTTTGACACTAATTGATGAACGTGAGCCGTGAGGAGATGAGTACACATTGGGAACCACAAACAATAAGGAAAATATTTGTAAAAGGAAAGATGGGCACCATTTGTGTTTTCATTCTTTGTCCTTTTATATGTGTTTTTTTTTTTATGTAAATGAGGAAGGAGGTTGGGCAATTTTTGTTTTTTTTTTTTTTTAATAAGATGATTGTTTTATTTCTGATGATATTAGTAGGAATTAAGGATGTTATGTAAATAGGAAATTTTTTCAAGGTTCTAGCCTATCTTCTTGTGATTATTTCAACTCTGCTAATGGAGTTTTTTTTTTCTATTTAGGATTTTTTTTCTTGTATTTTAGGGTTTTATTTATGTTCTCATAAACATTTATATTTATTTTTATATTTGTATTATTCTTGTATGTTTAATTTATATTATTTTTTATGTGTTCTTTGTCTATTGATAAGACACGTTCTACTTTTAAAGTCCATTTGATATATAGGATAGGATAATATGATTTTATGAAAAAATTAGATAATATTAAAAATTATAACATAATACAATAAAAGTGGAGTAATTTTGTTGTTTAATGGTGTTTTGGAAATTAAATAAAAATAAATAATTTTAAATTAAATAAAAAAATAACATAAAGAAAAGCAAATTCCTAGTTTTATAATAAATTTTTAGGGTCTAAATTTTTATTGGTATCCACTTCCTACGATCAAAGTTGATAATAGGAATCTAAAAATTAAATAAATTTAAGAGCTTTATTTTTCTTCCTGAAAAAAATATTTACAAAAAAATAAAAATAAAAAAAAGAGCCCTCGCCCTCCTTATGGAGTTAAGAAGTGCTCACATATGGGAAAAGCATAATTAGTAACAGTTAAGAAGTTATAATAAATAGATTTATAATTAAAACGCTTTTTTTAAAAATATTTTCCTTGAAAATGGTGTTATTGTTAACTTGTGGAAGACTAAGACTGTGGACTCAATTAGCATCAACCTTATCATCATGAGAAGTTTCATGGATGATTTTACTATTATATTTGTTCCACTAATTATGTTCTAATATTTTTCTTCAGTACTAAGTTGCCCGGGACACCAATTATTGGCCTAATTTGTTATATTTTATTTAATAAAGTAACATTATTTTTTTGTTTGAAGGATAAGCTTTTATATTAATACTTTTTTACACTACGGCGCATATATTGAGCTGAAAAAGATACAAAAAAGTCGTGCCATAAAAATATAAATTCTATGTAAACGCATCTAAGAAATTACTGCTTAATTATGTGAAATCTTATTGATAGCAATGTCAACCTTCCCAAACCCATATAAGTTTTTTTTTTTTTTTTCTTTTTCAAAAGAGAAAAAAAAAACAGCAACAACCCCAACAACAATACTGATGGGTAAGCTATTCTTACCTAATTTTTTAATAAAATACCAATAATCAATATCACACACTGACCCATACACATATGTGCAATGCATTGTGAACAGCTTGAAGTTAGATTTTATTTTGCTACGAAACTGAAAACAAATCTAAGGTTTAAACAAGATTATAATAATAAATTCTAAGAAATGCACAGTTAACAAAATATATAAAACAATGATCTTGAACTTACTTTCATTAGTGAAAAAAAAATAAAAAATTCTTTAATTACTTATCTTGTATCAATTAAATTACATATATAATCATTGTTTATACATTGTATAAATAAGTTAATATAAAATACAAAATTTAGAAATTGCACAAATTGTAAAATACATGAGTACACCTATCTTGTAAAGATATGGTATATCTAGACCAAGTAGTTCTTCATCACTTTCATGAGGTCGAAATAAATCTCTGTCTACTTCAAGTGATTTGTTAACCATAAGAGAGCTCAATAAATGTGTCTTGTCCATTCAAAACATTTTAAGATTCTTTTCTACATAATTTGATTGATGGACATGAATTTTACTTAGAAAAATACTCAATTTGTACTCTAAGATAATATTTTGTTTTTTAATTCTTATATATTGAATTATTTTTTCAAGTATTCAGATGTTTTTACAATATCATCATGATTTCTCCCAGTATTTAAATTATCAATATATACAACAATAACTGCAAACCCTAAAGATTTTCTTTAATAAAAACACATGAAAAAGTTGAATCATTCATGCATCATCTTTGACTAAATAATCACTTAGGAGTTTATATCACATTCAAACAAATTGTTTCAATTCATACAAAAAACTTTTATAAGTTTATGGAAGACATGCCATGAGGTTTTGCATTGATTTATAATGCATTTTAAATCCTTTCAAGATTTTTATATAAATCTTATAGTTTTTGAACCTTTACAAACATGTTGTAATAATATTCATAAGATGCATATTAAATCTATCTAAAACTGTTAAAGTTTATCCAAAACTAAAATGTAATTATATTTATTGCAAGAGAATAAGTTTTCTCATAATCAATATTAGGTCCTTGCAAAAAATTTTGACCTACAATTATTTTCTTTTTATATTGTAATTTTATTTTTCTTATTTTTTTCTTTTACAAATACTTATTTATATTCAACAAGCGTTAAATCATTTGACATTTGAACAATAAGTTAAAAAACATCTTGTTTACTCAACAAATTTAGCTTTGTTTGGATAACATCTATCCACTTTGGCCAATGATTATCTTTGTCAATATTCATCCATTGTTTATAGTTTAAGATCATCATTTGACAAATGTCAAAGGATACATTGCGAGCAAATATATCATTTGAAATATTGTTATTTCAACCCCAAATTTTCAGTACTCAAATAATTTATTCACGTCTCATTATTTTCAACTACCTTATCCACTCTAAAAAGAGATTGTTTCTAATTAAATTTTATTTTTTGACCACACTTTAAGTATTTTCAGTTAGTGTGCAAGTAAATTTGATAGTTAGTGTCTAAGTACATTCTAAAAAAATTTGGAGATCCATAATAATTTTATTTACAGATGATTTAATATTTAGAGATTGTTTCTAATTAATTTTTTTTTTTGATCACACTTTAAGTATTTTGTCAGTTAGTGTGCGAGTAAATTTGTCAGTTAGTGTCCAAGTACATTCTAAAAAAATTTGGAGATCCATAATAATTTTATTTAGAGATGATTTAATTATCAATTTACCTTGAGAATACGCAATATGATTATAATCACCAAACAAAAAAAAAATTGATCAATTCAAGGATGTCAATATGAATTTTCAACCATTCTTTGCAACATTAATGATTCTACATGCTAAAAAAATGTTTTAGGATCATTAAATTTTTTATTGATGATGTCATTTATTTTGATATGCATTAATAATTTAGAAGATAAAGTTGTTACTTTTTTTTTAATATTTTCTTAATTCTAGATGAAATTAAAGTAGTATAGTGAAGTTTTTTTAATTATTTTCTTTTATGGTTGTGATATCCATTTTGTTAAATATTTTTACAAGTGAGTAAATTTCTTCTAGTTTTTTAAGAATATAAGACATTGACAACCTAAATAGTTATTCCTACAAAGAATACAATATTTGATCTTTTAAAGTCATAAATCAAATTTGTTATGTCGAACATTGTTTGAACATTAATCTCAACTACTTTTAAATTTGAGAAATATCCTTATTTTTTAAGGATTGTATGAGTTATATCACAATTAACAAGACATATATGCCATTTCTGTAGCTCATAGTTTGAAGATACATCTTGATAATCCATCTCTAAATAAAAAAAATGTTTAATAAATTAAGAAAAAACATATCTCATTCTTAATAGAAAGACTAAAACATAAAAAGATATTCTTAGGAAATCATTATATTTTGATTATTAAAAAAATCAACATTTATGTTTGAATATTTAACAAGAAAATTTGAAATATCAAGTTGTGTCGTGTTTAATAAGTCATATCCAATGGTGAAATACATCTCAATTTCTTTATCTTTTTCTTTCATGAAGACATGGTAAAGGTCCACAAAATACTTGAGTATACAACACATACGAGCTCAATGGCCTTTTAAACCATATTTGTGGATAGGTTGGTCACAATTAAGTGGATGCCCATTGTGTCACACCACTAATATTTAATATTTTCCTTCTTGTGAGACTTAAACTACATTATTTAGAATTTTATTTGTCATGACTTTATCACTTCCTCTCCCCCTTTTCCACATCCATATATATATATATATATATTTTATCATGATCACTTTTTTATGGTCATTATTTGATGTAAAATTCACTTCATGAATTGAAGCAAAATTAGTTGAACTAGAATTATGAGTTTTTCAAAACAAAAGTTCATTATTTTGCTCAATTACCATGAGACAATAAATCAATTTAAATAAATTTTGAATTAACTTGCTGGATACTAATGTTACAATAATAAATTGTAGGCATTAACAGTGCTGAATTTTTTCTAGTATCGTCTCATTAGTTACATTTTTTTCTATATAATTCAATTAAATCAAGAGGTAATAGTAAATAAGGCAAAGTTAGGGTCACTAACTGATTTAAAATCTTATAGTTTGAGATTCAGCTAATCATCTTGAGTTTTTGAAAGTATCATTCTTCTTTAGTGATCATACCACTTTTTCTTTTTAATATATTATAAGGTGAGAGGATTTTTTTTTTTTATAATGAGATATTCACTGTTTAGATCTTTACAAAGATGATAGTGAAAAGATATTAATGTTTTTGTATGGTCTTAGACAGATATTTGATTTCCTTTCCTCTGAAGTATTTTTCAAGTCTTTAACTTAGATATAAATTTTAACATCTAATTGTCATCGCAAATAATTATTGCCAACTATCTTAAGGGTAATAAATTCAAGTTTTAAAAGATTCATGATGATATAAAAATATATTAAGTATTATTTATTTTTCGTAAAAAGTTATTTAATTAGTATTCAAGTTTTAAAAGATTCATGATGATATAAAAATATATTAAAAACGTAAATACTAATTAGATAATTTTTTACAAAAAAAAAAATACTCAATTAAGTACATGTCCGCATCTTTATTTTATTTTCATCAAAATATCTTTTATGAGTAAGTAGGGCAACTTCTAGAAAATGTAAGTAAGAACAAAATCTTTTTAAAATAACCATCCGTGAAAAATAAAATAACTCATCTTTCTTTTAATATTTAGCCTTTCTCGAAACATGACATACTTACTATCAACTTAAACTTGTAGTATAATATATATTATAAAAATTAAGAATATAGCATAATTAATTGATAACAGTATTAAATAAATTATTAGTTTGCCACATTTTCACTGTTCATTTCTGATGTTGAACAATCGTACGAGATAGAACTATAGAAGAACAAACTTTCTTAATTAGTAGCATTGAGAATAATTTGTATTAAATAATAGTAATTATAAATAATAAAAAAAATTAGCAATATGTGGCATTGTTACGCAAGCTAAACTTGTCTATGGACAACCTAGATTCAATAGCCAGCATCTTTTGGTTTTCAGCCTATATATTGTTTAAT
>JAJIYU010020613.1:0-10389 GCA_030144865.1 Tinospora cordifolia | reverse complement strand
ACAACAACAACAACAACAACAACAACAACAATAATAATAATAATAATAATAATAATAATAATAATAATAATAATAATAATAATAATAATAATAATAATAATAATAATAATAGGATAGTTTTATAAACAATGAGTAATTATATGGTGGATATTAAAGTGAGAACATAAAATGGGCTGTTGGAAAATACATGTTACATGTATAACGGTAATTATATTGTAATAATATATTAAATGGGTAGGAATGGGTTAAGAAGGAAAAAAATGATAGCATGCATGAGAAGTTGGTTAGTTAAGGTGAGAACCTAAATTCTATTGTCTAGCATTTATATACAGTGGGTTAATGGTGTGTACGAATAGAGAGAAGGTAGAAAAGTAATTAACTTATCAAATAAAAAAAATGAAATGAGTGACTCATAAGGTGAATTGGAACCACAAAACCGAATGCAGAAAGAGGGAAAAAGAACAAAAATATGACGCTTTGCTACAAATTCAATGGGTAGGTAAGTTATTTTTTCTCATTCTCATTACAAAAATGCTAGGTAAGCCACATATTGAGATTCTAGGGGTATAAAAAATTGGGTATTGCCCGACCTTAAGTAAAATTAATTAAAAATTATATCAATGCACTCGTAGCGACACTTTGATCACAAATATGTAATGAGTTTGTATTCATATCTTTTGTAGACATCAATATGAATATTTGAAGTTGAATAACTTTAGGGAAAGCTTTTGAATATGTCAAACTCTACTAATGTGACACCCCCAGCCCCTAAGACTTTCAATAGGACTTAACCACAAGACAGGCCAGTATTTTATTTTCAAGTACATAACTTGCATCACATTTTTTTTCAATTATCCCAAGCTTAATTGAATATCGAGAGTACATAACCCACTTCATTTAATTTAAGAATTATATCAACAAGACAAAGCTATTTGAGATAAAATGAAAATTTCAAACTTTCTTTATTTATTTTATAATGAAAAGAGTACATAACTTGAATTGAAATTCAAAGAAAGAGTACAAAACTTTTTAATTCAAAAGAACTATTATAGCGAAGGTCTTTAATTAAAACTTGCAGCGAAAATTCAAAATTTAGGCATCATGTAGTTACATAAAAACATAGAAAATAGAAACTTTCTAAAATTAAGTATTCTAAATTTTATGCATGTTTCATCCTGTGTTCGATTCGTTGAAAAGATGAGAAAGGAAGGGTGAGCTTATAGCTTAATGGATCATTCTAAAAACAACTAAGTTACTAATTCAAATCAATAATACATTCAATTTTAAACACTTTTATACATTAAGTGATTCAAATAATTTCTTGAGTATGATTGTATGTTAGACTGAAAGGGGATCCAATCCCTTAACGTTCTTATAAAAATGTCCCACTTTTGGGTGAAAAGACAATTCATCTTGTCACGTTCCATTAGGGTTAGGATCTTATGTCCTAATTCCAAGTATTTTGGACTACATTCATCTACACACAATAATGAGACCCATATACACTAAGTATATGTAAAGAATACCCATAACATTCCTTTGGATTACTATGATAGTACGTGGTTATTAAACTTCAAGTTCTTACATTTAAATCTCACATTCATGAATCATACATAAGAGAAATAAAATTCAGCATATAAACATTTAAAAGCATGAAAACATCACATAGCATTTATCATACCTTTAAAGTAAACCTAAACATGGAGCTAGGCATGACATGATCTCAGGAATTGTTAAACATGCATACATGCTAAAACTGAAATTTAAATCATGAATAAACTAAAATCAGAAAGTATACATGATAAACTGATATTAAAACATGCAAGAACATGCCATTAATTGAAACTAGTAAAATAGGAGTTTAAGAAATCTCATCCACCTTAGTTGCTAGTTAGTAAAAAACTCGACAGAGGTTCAAGCACACTCAAGAACACTGAACAAAATAAACTTCTCACTTTGAACACTCAAGAACACACGAGAAGTGAGAAGGGGTTGCCAAGAAGAAGGCATAGAACAAGCTAAGAGGAAATCTCAACTCTTGCTTTGGGTTGAAGAAGAAGTGAGAGCAAGGGGGTTTATATGGATTTCAAGAGGTTAGCGAGGATGTCTTGGGCAGCTCACAATTTGAACACCTTTCCAGAAGCCAAAGGGGATGGTTTTCATTGATTTGGGCAAGTAGGCACACGATTTGGGCAAGCGGGGATTAGGGTTTATTATTTCAGAAGATATGATCCTTATTTGATACCCTATCTATTTGTGAGCACAAAAGGAATTTAGAATGTGTCTAATCTAAGTTGGGACGTCCCTAATGGATCATAGTAACTTCTTAATTCAGTTTAGCAAGTGTATCAATAATCTTTCCTAGCTTATCCATACTTGGGCAACAAGTCACATGAACAGGGAAACTCCCATTTTTCTGGAATGTCATGCCATGTGTGTACTAGGGTTTACATTTTGATTTGATTCTAACGATAGTGTGCATAAATCAGCAAGTAAATCAGATCACTTTATGTTTAAGGATAATTTTCTAAATGTTATTGATTCCCTTGTAGCATTAAGATTGAACATATATTGAATTGTGGAAACTTTCTTCTTTTCATGCTTTTTTTTGACGCCATTGTGAGCTCATGGAGGCATTTCTTTTTTCTGATTTTTTCTTTATTTGTTACTCAAGTCTAGGTGAAGGAAATCTTTCCATATCTCTTTAATTTAGCAAATCTCTGCTATCTTCATTTTGGACACTTTCTAGGTGCTAATTTGGCATCACATGTGAGCAAGAGGCAACCTTCTAATTTGGGCAAGTTTCTTGACTTGGTGTCAAGAGTATGAGCAAGGAAACATTTCATTCTCACACGAATCAACAACTTTCCTCTTGTCCTTCTTGTTTGCTTGGACGTCAAGGTGGGGTTAGATAGGGTATTTTGCATGAAAATCCAACTAGGGCAACATGGCTAGGAGTTCAAGCAAGTTTCCTTATTGGAACTTCATCTTTGGGCATCATTTCTAAATTTGCAAGAATCTGGTTTCAGCAACTTCTATTCTCGGATTTGGTGTACAATATCATTCTTAGTGGTACACATGATCATCTTTAGTTTCCAAGGTGGGTTTGCTCAAAAACGACTGGGGTTTTGGGATGTTTTTGTGATTATATAGCTTGGGTGTACATGATCATTAGTTGTGTGTGCATGAGATCATTCTTTTAGGGTTTCTAAACAAGCATGAATGGTTTACTTGTTTATATAAGGTATGGTGTACATGATCATGGCATCAACACTCATGTGACTTGCACATGCTTGGGGTTGCTCATACATCTTTGGGTCCACATGAATTTAAAATAAATTCATATCTCTCATTTGGATAAGATTTTAGGCCCTTAACACATACTTTGGGTTTACATGAATTTAATAAAAATTCATAACTTTTAATTGGCTAAGTTTTTCCCATTTTCTTTTCTAATTTAGATTCCCTTAATGCACACTAAGTCAATGAACTGCTAAGTGGGCAAATGAAATGAATTTTGGATGCCTAGGCCATTCGAGGTATTCACTTCATTCCGTTCCCTTTTCTTAAATTTTACTTCCTTGAGAGGTTTTTGAGCAAATTTAAAACTTGCCAATTGATTCTAGAAATGAATTGGACTTCATTTCTCATTTCATTTCATTTAGTACAAAATTTTATGGTATTACAACTTGCTCTATTTAAAAAAATTTCGTCATTGAAATTTGTACATGCTCATTTAATATGTACTCCCTCAGGGGTTTCTAGTAAATGGTTTGGTTCTGAATAATCTGGTAAGCCTAAGGGCTTTATGTCTATGTAACTATCTTTGTGACAACCTCTGCTATTTTTTGAAACTACGTGGTTAGGAACTATCTTTTGTTGAACTTATTAAATTTGGTTTTCTTCGAAGGACTTCTACTATAATCCTTAAGTGTTTCATAGGTTTTGTGTCATATTACATAGGGTTCTCATAGCTTGTTGACTTGGTCTGTGGGTCGAATTGGCATGAAATGAGCCATTTAAGTGAGACGATTCCCTACAACCCATACAGTATCTTCTCCTTTTTGGTTCCTGGGCAAACCACTAACGAAGTCCATGACAATGTTATCCCACTTCCATTTAGGGATAGGGAGTGGTTGTAACATCTAAAGGGTTTTCGATATTCTACTTTTACTTGTTGACAAGTTAAGGACTTGGCAACATGCTTAGCCACATCTCTCTTTATTCCTTTCCACAAGTAAGTCATTCTGTGGTTCTGGTAGATCTTGTTCTCGTTTGGATGCATCGTGTACTCAATTTTATGAGCATCATCCAATATGATCTGCTCACTTTGTCTATAGATCCTTTCCTCGAGTCGTAGGTGTTCTCAGCATCTAACCTGAGGTTGGTGCACTTATCTTGTTCAATTTCCTCTGTTAGGCTTGTGAGCTATTTATCTTGCCTTTGTTCATCCTTGATTAACGTAGAAGATCCAGATGGCAGTTCATGTTATAGAGATAGGCTCGTCTTTCCTTCACACCTAGCCTAAAGTCTTTGGTTAACTAGGACTTCTATTTAAGGTTGACAAACTCTTTGGTAGCAACCCGCCTCCGACTTAGTAGACTTGATCACACGATAGGACTTGGAATTGTTGCTATAAGTGACTAACAGTTTCTTTCTATTTTTAACATTCAAAACACAGCCACAAAAGCTCTTAAGGAAATTAATTTCATTAATTGGAAAGTTTAGGTACAAAACTTCATTCAAGCCAAAATTCGTAAATGCTAACACACAACAATTTTAAGTAAAGGACTTTGCACCGCTAATCAAATTTAAAACAAGTTTTCCTTTCCTAATATTGTTATATTAGGATTTTTAGGGTAAGTCTTGATCTTCTTGAGCCTCGACAGTAAAAATTCTAGGCTGGTTCTGTTCATGACCTTGATTGTGCCCTTGGTTGGCATTCTCTATTGTTGTATGCCTTGAAAACAATCATTCTGACCTCCTCCCTGAGTGTTCTGTGGCTGAGGAGCTTGAGCGGGTGTAGTCGGGCAATTTCTGACATGATGACCCTTTCGCATGCACATATAGCACATTGTTTGCTTCCTCGCCTGTTCTTTTGACTCTTCTTTATTTTGCACTTGTTTTTGTGTGTGTGGTGTTGTTTCACCACTCTTATTCTTCTATTGGGATTCTTGGTTTTCTTTTTCATTCCCAAGCCTTTTGTTCTTTCCCCTCAACCGCTGTTCTAGGTTGAGCTCTTGTTCCAGAGTTAGAACCTTTTCTAAGATGTTTTTGTACGTCTTTAGGCCTAGAGTTCTTATTATCTTTCGGATCTCCATCTTGAGACCCTGTGCAAAACGATTTGCCTTCATTCTCTCTTTCTTAATCAGTTCTAGTGAGAATTTGGCTAGTTCAGTGAACTTTCTCTCATATTCGGCCACAGTTAGGTCTCTCTAATTTAGCTGGACAAATTCTTCTTGAAGCTTACTTAGTGTCGCTTTTGGAAAGAACTTTTCGTCAAAAATCTTCGTGAACTTTTTTTTTTCACTCATTGCTTCAACATTTATGTTAGGATCTATCTTCATCATTCGCCACCAACTTTTGGGCGGTCCCTTGAAGTGGTGTGTGGCCAATGCTATTCTTCGTTATCCTGTTACCTTCAATATATTTAGATGTTACTCCATTTCTTGATACCAGTGATTAGCAATGATACAGTCTATGGTACCATCAAACTGATGAGGGTGAAGCTTCTGTAACTCCATCCACATCTTCTTCTGCTCCTCATCCTTTAGGTTCTCCCAAATCCTCTGATGATCCAGAACCTCGAAAATAGGTGCTAGCTGTAGTGCGAGAATTGGTTTAGGTACCAGTGGCTGTGGTGCCTCCTGAGTATCATTAGAGGTAGTGTCCTCATGGTCTAAGACTCTCTGAGTGACGTCATTCATCATGTTTTCTGTTATTGCTTCTAGAGTTTCCTAGTCTTGTTGTTCAGTCTTGTCTGATGTTGCAGCCCTGGTAACGTATCTCTTTGATCCAACCATTATCTACAAGTCAAAAGTTGTTATAATATTTGATTAAAACACCCCAACCCCCTAGAGACAGGTTTAAGCTCAACTACAAGGCAGGTTGGGTCCTATGTTACATTTACAAGTACACAACTTGCATTTCAATTCATTTATTCTAACACTTATTGAAATACTCATAAATGCACTTCCATTGAGTTTAATTTTCAACAAGATAATACAAGTGAATAAAGGAAAACTTCAAACTCTTTATTTATTCAAAATAAAATAAAAAATACATTATTGAATTTATATAATCAAAAGAAAGAGTGCATAACTCTAAAATTTAAAACAAAAATTCAGTAGAAGTTTTTATTCCAAATTTGGGCAATATGCTCTTACACAGAAACTTTCTAAAAATAGACTTTCTAATTCCTTAGTAAGCTTGATCATGAATTTCAAATTCCTGAAGAATAAAAGGAAGGAGTGAGCACATAGCCCAGTGGATCATTCATTAAACAACTAAGGTACTATTTCAAATCAATAGCACATCCAAATTCAAACACTTTCATGCATTAAGTGGTTCAAACAACTTTTTAGTTGTAGTTGACATTAAGACTGAAAGGGGTTCTTCTCCTTTGATGTTCTTAATTTAGATACCCTTTTTTAGGGTGGAAAGATATTTCTTTGTCACTTTCCAGTGGATGCTACATACTAAGTATCCCTTAGTTTCGCCTTGCAACCACACACTCCAAGCATGTGTTATGAACACCCATAGCACCCATATAGGTCACTACAGTACGTGGTTCTTACCTTCAATTTCTTATATTTTAGAATCAAATAATCATAAAAGAAATTTAACTTGTATATATCAAAATTATAAACAACCAAGAAAGCATGAAAACATTACATAACATGCTTGAAACATTGAATTAAATCCTAAACATGGATTCTAAGCATGACATGCTTTTATGAGTGATTAAAACATAAAAAACATGCTAAACCAAAATTAAAATATGATTAAACATGCTAAAACTAAAATAAAACATGCTGAAAACTAGAATACAAACAAGCATAAACATGTTAGAAATTTGAAAGAACAAAGTAGAAGTTTAAGAAATCCCCTCCACCTTATGATGTTTTCTCCTAAAAATTTCAGCAATGGTTCCCAATGTTCAAACACTTCCAAATGCCAACAAAATCACTCAAAATAACTCACTATAAGACTAAAATTAGAACTTCTTACACAAGAGAGAAAAGAAAAGTGAGAAGAAGTGCCAAGAAGAAGGCAAGAACAAACAAAGAGGGAAGTGTCAACTCTTTGCTTTCGGATGGGATGAAAGTGAGCAAAAGCGGGTTTATATAGATGTTCATGACCATAAGGGGACGATTTGGGCATGCTCAGACTAGGAAACCTTTCCATTTCTCCATGGGAACGTTTTTGAATGCATAGATTGAGTGTGCACATGATTTAGAATGTAGGTTGATTTGGTTTTCAATTTATAGTGTAAACATAAGATATAAGTGTTATTTGATTTCCTATTTATGTGTGAACACAAAAAGGATTTAGAATACTTACTATTCTTTGATTGGAAGTTAATCTAGGTGTGATATTGTGAGCAAGACAACTTTCCAATCTTCTTATGCACACCAAATCAATGAGATTTCGCAATCTTCTATTCTTGGATTAGAAACTTCTAATCTTGTTCCTTGGGTGTTTAGAAACATTTTTCAGCAACTTTCATTCTTAAATTAGAAACTTCTAATTTGGATTATTTGGGATGCTTTTGGTATATAGAGCATGGTGTATACGATCACATCATGGTGCACATGAAATCATTCAGTCATGATTTCATAATATATGTGGAACATCTCATTGGGGTGGCATACTTGATCATTTTCATGGCACATGGGATCATTCTACAAGAACTCAAATAAAGGAAACATCCCATGGAGCCATAAGGTAGGGTGAGGGTACACATGATCATCGTGTTTTGCCCATGTGACTTGCACATGCTTAGGGTGGCCATGACTTCATGGGTTCACAAAAATCAAATAAATATCTCCTCATTCACAATGAATTATGATTTATAACTTACAACTTTGGAATCACATGAACCTAATGCACATTTTAAGGTATGATTTGGCCCAAAGTGATTTTCTTACAAAACTTTTCTTATTTAAGATACACTGAGGTCACTAGGCAAATAAAAATCCAAATCTTTGCTAATTGTTTTGATTTTTGGATATGTCATTCATTTTTTTATTTCATGTCATTACGTTTCGTTTTGGGTCATTTGATCCCCTGAAGTACCCTAAATGTCAATTCTTTCCTAATTTGGACCACCTAAAGGGTGTTTGGCAAATGAAAACCCTAACCTCGACCAATTGTTCTAATTTTTGGATTTGTTGTCCCATTAGTTGGTTCATGTCACTTTACTTCATTTCAAGTTGTTTTTGGGTCCCTAAGGGGCACTACATGAGAGTTTTGAAACCTGCCAAATTTAACCCTAAAATGAACCCAGTTTCATTTGGTGCCCAAATTCCGTTGAATTGATGATAAATTTCATTTGATTGAGTACAAAAAATTTAGGTTATTACACTGATAGGGTTTCATAGTGAAAGATTAAGTGAATTATAATATAGGGCACACAATCTGTCTACCCTTATCTTTGGGATATAAAATGTTTTCTAGACTTGAGGAGAGGGCTGTCTCGTCCATCTTCATTCATCGAGTTCGTACTGGTTAGCCTTTCATTTTGTTCGTACTATCATAACTCTAAATTTAAGTCTCTAAGTTTTCAATTTGTTCAGAGGCCTATCAATTTATGCTTCTAAGTATTTTTGTTCTTAGGTACATGATTTTTTTTTTCATATGACATACATATAAACAATCAAGCATGCTTTTCAAACAATCATAAAGTCATACATGTTCACGCTAGCATAGCGAAATTCCAAGCTTCTATGTTCAAGTGTCACATACCACTTTACCCCTTTCAATTAGAAAATTGCCACACCCCAAACAATTTTTCAAATGTCTTGATAACTAAGGTTTCCTGAGCCCATAATAATTGATTGTCCCATACCAGCCAAGCATAGAGAAACAAGGTCTTCCAAAGTTACCAATAATTTACCAAATATGGTCCGTCATTCTTTGGGTCCAGGCTTCCTCCATACCCCCAAATCCCTATGCATCCCATATTAAATAGAAACTAGGGATACATTGTCACACCCCGACCCCTGGACTGGACATCATGTCTGTCAATGTGAGGCCCTGTCGTCGGGCGTCGCGCGGCTTCAAGCTCGGCGTGTGGTCCGCCGAGGCACCAGGCGTGCAACAGTCATCATCATCTTTCTACAAACCTTTATACACGAGGTTTAAATCATTTCTTAATTTCAAATAACCATTTTATTCATGTTTCATTAAGCAATTAATTTCAAATCAAATTCACCGGATGTTCAAAATCATATTTATACTGGAAATCAAGATAATTGTAGCGGAAACACTTTTTGGATCAAATCTTTCTAAATCATTGAACACTGTTTAGCAATACCATAACTAAAAATCATCAGTTTATCAGTCAAGATAAAAACCATTTTTAAGATGGTGAAATAGTACTGTGATGACATTTATAAAATTATGATACATGACCCTCCGGTCCAATTTCAAAATATACATCGTAAAAACTGTACAAAACAGAGAGACAGTTTAACACAAAATATCACTCTCTCTCTATACGTCCTCCAGTCTCCAGTCTGCATCTTCACTGAGCGCTAGGCTCATGAGTACATGTAAAATAAAAATGGGGTGAGCTCGAAAGCCTAGTGGATCTCCCCTACACATCAATAACATTATACAAACGAGCATACAAAACATGCAAACAATTTCAAATCATTAGGGGCATTTCAAACACTTAGTCAGTTTATCCGTTGCGCTCTAATATCAGGAATTTACCATCTGATATTAGGAATTAACCAAAAGAGTGAACCACCCTTGGTATCCCAATTGTGGTCTTGAACACAATTAGACACGACATCTTTATAAAACAAAAGTCTACCTCTGAGACCACGACCCAAGAAGATACTGAAACCAAGGAAAAAAATCCTCATGACTTTCCAAATTCGAGGGTCTCATACGGCCGCTCACAGTTTGGCCTAGTTGGGGATACCCACGATGACGTCCTCGAACATCCGGAGAACCTCAACGCGATGTGCCAGTAATTGCCCGTCATCGCCTTGGTACGTGGAGTTCTTAATAAACCTTTAATGTTCTTTAGTTTCACAATCATAGTTGTCATTCCACGCAGCATACAGACATGCTTATTCAAAATGCTAACCTAAGCAAAGAAAGCAAACAAACACCAAGCTAATCATAATATCCTAGTACTAGAAAGCGAGTAACCAG
>JAJIYU010020612.1:0-10396 GCA_030144865.1 Tinospora cordifolia | reverse complement strand
ATACACACACACATATATATATATATATATATATATATATATATATATATATATATATATATATATATATATATATCAAAATTTATACTAGTAAAAGACCTAAATATCAAAAATACCAATTGCAATGGGTGATAACATTTCAAAATTGAAATATAATATATTTAGCAAAATAGAACCTATAAACAAATTTGCAAAAAGATATCACAATTATTTTCATTGAAGTTCATTTGTCTAACAACAAAAACTAACTGTGTTATCATTTTTTTCATTAAAGACGAAAATCTAAAACCCTTCAATCAACTAGTTGCCAAAAATGGGCGACGTAAAAGAAATAATTGTAGAAGAGCAAATAAATTGACGTATGGTAAATCATAATTATAACGATAATTTTTTTTTGAAAGTTTGTGTAATTCCTTTTAGAAATTGTTGTGTTTTTGAAATTACAAATATATATTGAAGGTATATGATAAAATGTTTTATAGAGATAATTTAGAAGATAACTACAATTTTAATATATAAAAGAAATATATATATATATATATATATATCAATTGTATACAAATAGTATACTACTTATATATAAAAATTGTGACATAACCATGGGCCAGGCCTATACGGACCGAATGCCACACAAGCCTCGACCCATGTGGGTCGTAAGAGAGCACGAGCCGAAAGGCTTGTGTGGGCCAAATAGGTGCATGGGCCCCTCAGCCCATGCGACTAGGCATGGGCGTGGACTGACCCATGCTTGGGCGAACCACGTGCCCAACTCTTTCTCCCCCCTTCCTTTCTTCTCTTTATTCTCTCTCTTCCCTCCTTTCCCATCAGCAAAACCAAGCACAACCCCTAGTTTTGGGGCCACGATTTTGTCGTTTGGCAGAACAGTGGACCGAACAACGTGGGTCTGCCGGCAAGTTTCTTTGCATGGCCACCCAAGGGCCATGTGGATGGCCACTTGGCAAAGGCTTTGGCCATGCAAGGATGCCCCAAAACATGCAACCAAACCATTTTGGACACCCTTTGGCAGTCCATCAGCTCATCTTCATCGTCTTCATCCTCCTTTGTCATAAACCCAAACAAGGCGTGAAAACCACCATTGGAGAGCTTGCATACCCCTCTTCAAGTTACTACCTTCCCTTGGTCCAAGCTCATAGTCATAAGAGAAAAAATGACAACCATGGTAGGGTACTTGACATAGTTGAAATCTAGAACTATTAGGAAAGTGGTTGGTCTGGGTTTTGGAAGAGTGTTTCTATGACCGCTTTATGATTTTCTCTTTGAGATAAAACCACCCTTTTCCTAATCTAATATGTATACTTCAAGTTTCAATCATTAGAAAATGGAAACTAACCTCGTGATTATGATTTACAAGGTGCCAAAGTGGATTAGTTGTAACCTATTATAACAGAAACTGATCTTGGAGGCTACTTTGGAACAACTTTTGAAGTGGTTAGAAGAGTCTATTAGAGCTCAAAATTTGAAGTGGGTGATCTTGGTACTTAAGACTACAAGAGGATATAAATTTCTTACGACAATCTCCTCTAGTCATCATTTACCATGCATGCTAAATTACCTTGTTATCTAGGTGTTCAAATACTTAACAGTTTAGCGTTGTATTAAATGCATACCATGTATTTGATGATATGTATAAGTAAGATTTTAATCATTTATTGTAATACTTCAAAAGTCAATGAACGAATTATAAAATTTTGAGAGTTTTAAATATAAAAATAATTTAAAAAATTATAAATGTTTCACAATCATGAGGTACTAGTGGAAACAAACTTGGGATAATTATAAAAATTAATAAAAAAATTTCAGAGAATATCATAAAGACACGAAAAATGACAAAAGGCATTGATTACCACGGTAATGCTCGAAAAAACTAAAAATGCATGAAAAGGGCATCGTTCCAGTTACCACAGTAATGTTATATGAAACTGAAATCAATATGTTCTAATTACTACGATTGCCTACCATTGTAATGCGCTAAAAACCCTAATTTTGATGTATTAATCACGTGGTTTCCGTGATAATTGGAGTCATTACCATTGTAATACGTGAAAATTATATATGTGGAAGACGTGCGTTGAAACCCTAATCCAATTATCTTCATTCGTGATCGCTCAACATCCTTCCAAACCCTAAGCAACTGCCACCAATCGAGTTTTATTCTCCCCAAATGTGTTTCAGAGTGCCCTAACTCATTCCAGCTCTTCTCAAACAGTTTCACAGACAATAAGCGAAAGGAAACTGCATAACAGTGAATAACCCGATAGTTGGGATTGAAAGAATGGATTATACACGAGGTAAGGCATTTGTTTCCCATGAAACTCGTGTATTTCCGTCACTGCTTTGCATTGTCTAAAAAATACATGTTTCTTTTGATGTAACAATCATTTGGAAGTATTCGAAACACTCTTTTGAGGGGAGTGAAAGAGGGAGCATTTGAGATCGAGGTATAATACATTCCATTCAATATAATGTTTGGTTAAGCCTAGTATTAGGGTATTGCATCATTGTGAACAAGAGGACAGAAAGGAAAGTTGCACAAATGTGCAGTTTCTAGAAAATCACCTGACTACCACGGTAACGGACTATAGTAATGCATTGTTCACGTGAAATGCTCTCTGGTTACCACGGTAACTAACTGTGGTAACACATGTCACGATTCTGGTAAAACATGTCACGATTCTGGTAACCACAGTAGTACCATTTTCTACCATGGTACACAGAAAAAGAACATGATATTACACACTGGATATTACATAAATGCACACCAATTAGTACTTAGATTAAGTGGACATTGAATCATGGTTTAAGACTACTGAATTATGATATCAAACCATTATAGGTTGAGGATTCAAATCATCGGAACGAGGATTAGAATAAGCAGAGCATAGCAACAGGTGGAAGCGATTACCTTGCTCCCTAGTATTATGTGAATTTTAATACTAAACATGTAGTGTGTTTACATTTCTTCAATGCCTAGAAGTATGCCAGAATGTCGTTTATATGATTTGTGAATGGCATGAATGCATAAATGCTAGAATAATATGAGTTATATGTCCACGTTTGGTGTTTGCAATGTTTTATGACATGAGATGATTGTTGCTTTATTTATGTTTCTATGAGGTGATCAACATGATTATATTATTGTACAATGATACGTTATACATGAAAAATGATAACTATGCTTGTTATGAGATGTTCATTGATGTTTAAGCAAAGACAAATTAAAAATTGAACCACGTACCATCGTAATGTTCCATGGAGGATCACTGTTGGTGTTCTCACGATAAGGAATGGTGGGTTTGTCCCTAATTTCCGATGATAGAAGTATGGGTGTAACCCTAGTTTTTTGGTGATAGAGTGATGGTTGTGACCTAGTCCTTGGGTTGGTTGATGAGTGTGCCCCCATCCCATTGGAATTTGGCATATATTGCAATTTTCTTATCTTTTTCGACATGATGATGATGAGAGAACATCAGGGGTACACCCTTTGGTCTAATTAACAACTAATGAACAATTGAATGTTTGAAACGTCTAATGTTTGATAAATCGTTGCATGTTCTGTATTTGATTTAAATAATGTTATTGATGTACTATGTAAGATCCACTATCTCAAGCTTACCCCAACATCTCCATTTCAGATGACCACAGAAGAAGCTTGTCTAGCATGTGTTGTTTTAAGAACATAGATAGTTGTAAATCTCATAGTTAAGATCATTTTTTGATGTTTAATTGAGTACTAAAATTTGATCAGGCACATGGTCCATTAGATGGTTTTACTTGTTGAACCTTTATTTTGGGTTAGAGTGTGACCACTTGAGCCAAGTTTTCGATAGTTTCTTGGGATTTTTACTTTGATCTTCAATACTTTTGGATATTTGAAATTGCTAACCCATTTATTAGATTTATTATTTTTTATTTCCATGAGATAAATCTTGGTAAGTCTAAGAGTTGAGGGATTATTTATATGGGGTCTGGTATGTCCAGAAGGTATTCAATGAAAATTGTATGTGTGACGACCCATGATTTAACACACCAAAATTATCAGGTCTAATGTACGTGTTTTCTAGAATTTTAGTAGAAATATATGAATTTACCTCAATTTTTTCTAATTTTGAATTAATTATTGAAGAAAAATTAGAATAATGGTAAAAAATATAATTTTGAGGAGAAAATACATGAAATTTTAAAGACAGTGTAATTTCTAAAGGAAAATGATTTTGGGATTAATTGTTGAATTTTTAGAATTATTATGAAATTTTTGGAGTAATTAATGAAATTTTGGGGAAGAAAATATAATTTTGGGGAATTATTCAATTTTTGAGAAAATAATTGTACAAATGATGAAAATTGGTGTATAATTAGAATACTTTGATGAAAAATGATGAAACAATAATTTTAGCAATTTAGAAAAAAAATGCAAAATTTATGTGTGTGTGTGTGTGTGTGTGTGTGTGTGTGTAAGGGAAATAAGAAGATTAAAACAAAAAAAAAGGATTTTTCAGCCGCATGGGCCGAGAAAATAGGTTGGGCCATAGGCCCGACCCGCGCGCGAATTTGAAGTGGGTCGTGGGCCGGCCTACACGCCAAAACCCTCCCCCCTTTCATTTTTTCAATTTTTGGACGATTTCTGGCCTATTTTCAGTGATTTTCCAGGGCATTTTTTAGCTGAAAATCATGGGAATCCCTGGTTTTTAATCCATGGTTTGAGGTGGCCAATGGACAGTGCCAACTGGGCATCCTACATGGACGCTTGAGGGCCACGTGGATGGTCACGTGTCACCTTATCTTGCCATGCAAGTACCCCTCCATGCAACAAAAAAACCACACTTAAGCTAAAATTCTAGATTTCCAACTCTTTCCTCCCATGTTCATGAGCTTGTATCTTCCTCATTTCTCATCCATTTCCTTTGAATCTTAGCTTGTTTTGAAGCTATTGTAACCTTTTCAAAGAGCCCCCAAGCCCCTTGCCAAAGTACACAACCATCTAAGACGAAAACAACTAAGAAGAGGTGTTGTTTACCACGTTTCAAGCCCAGAAATTTGAAATCATGAGCTGATTCGATTTTCAAGCAACTAGTTCAAGACCCATTTGAGGTCTATTTTGGAGGTAAGACCATTCATTTCCTTCCTTTCCATGTGTACTTCAACCTACAACTGATAGAAAACGAAAAATAAAGCTTTACACATTTTTCCAAGCTGTTGAAGTGGGTTACCTGTTAACTGTTATAGCAGTGTGACAGAAACTATGTTGGAGCAACTTTAAGGAGCTCACACCTGAACCATTCCAAGGTCATCCCTTAGGTAAGACCCTTCATTTTACTCCTTATTACGTTTATTTAAATGTCAAAGTGGTGAAAATCAGATACTATAACTTTAAATATGTTTTATAAGTCACTAGCGTTGACTGTTCGATTCAATGTTAAAATAGTGCCAACAGAAATCAGGTTGGGACCAGATTTGAGGATGTGATTGGAGCACCTAAAGACGTCCATTTGGACTGAAACCAGAGGCATTTTAAACCTTATAGTAGAGGCTACAGAGAGGTATAAAGATCTAACCATAAGCCTATGTGAATACAATTTACTACACTCACAAATATACCATGATTGTTAGAGTGCTAGGACTAAGAATTTCTTAAGTTCTTTTAAAATACAGTAGAGGAGTTGATGGAATGTCAGGCATGATTTTAGTATTAAGGGTTATTGATTCAAAATATTCTTGATGAATGAATGTTATATGACCTACATGCTGCAATAGACGCAAGAAATGGCTCATGGATTGGTGGTTTAATGGGGGAATCAATACTAGAAAATGGTAGAAATTATAAACCCAGAAATCTTCAGGTGAGTGGACAGAAACGTAAAGGGCTAGTTGACTGACCAAATGTCAGTAGATTGAGCTAAAATTTAGTGGAAAGGTCCCTTGATATCTTGGGATAGTGTGTACAAAATTTCATCCAAATCTGAACTCAGTAAGAGGGTCAATTGAAGCACCATCTAATTGCCTGTCATAGGGTATACGGGATTTTCATAGTCCCTATTAATGCACTTAGAAACCCTAGTAAATGATGTCCAAAAATCATGAAATAAATTTTGGGTAAAAGTTTAGGCAGTCCAGATGAAATTTGGAAAGTTTCGTGTAAATTTGACTTACAGCTTGATCGCAGGAAAATCGGCAAGTTCGCTACACAAGAGTGTAAAGAACCCAAAATTTGACTAACTGTTGAAATTTGGGGATTTTAACCCAATTTTGACGCAAATGACCTATTTTGACCCAATTTGGGCACAAATTGACCAAGAGTGACAAGGATGACCACATTGACCAGAGTTGACCTATAATACCTGAAATTTTAGTGATATTTATATATAAATACATATATATATTTGTCATTGGTATGCAATTAATTAGTTAGCGTAGAAGTATAAAAGAATATACATTGATTAATATTAGACATATAGAATTGTTAGGTAAATATATGCTTCTCTATTTGAATAAGAAAATAATATTTTTAGCATGATATTAATATAGAAAAGTATGTGTATAAAGTATTAATTAGATGCACTCATGAAAAATAATATTTCGTTTAGTGTGATAGTAATATACGTAGAGAAATATATGTGTACAGGAAATGCATTCATGAATGAAATATCTCATTTGGTGAGATGTTAAAGTAGGCATATGTAGGAAGTGATAATCTCACATTAGAAAGATAAAGACACTATTTGGAAGAGGGCCCTATATAAACCCCCTACTCCATCCATTTCATTCATCCCAAAGACAAGAGTTGAAAATTTCTCTTACTTTCTCTCTTTGCCTCCTTCTTGGCAACCTTAGTTATAGTTCTTCTTTGCTTGAGCTATTCTAAATAGTTTGCGAAGTAGTAGCAACGAAGTGCTACAAAGAATTTAGGAAGCGATCTTGAGGTGAGTTTTTTTTCCTTTCTTTTAATTTATTATTTTGACTTAGATAGTGGTTGCTTGTTTGGTTAGCTTGATTGATTTTTTTTCTTTTCTTGTTCTTTGCATTTATGTCATTCAATTATCATGTTGCATGACCAAGAAAGTATGCTTTGTAGTTGCGTCTTGTATGATCTTCTACATCAGATATCGAAAGTTGTTTTTTTCCTGTTTGAGATAGTATGTTCTGTAGTTGCGTCTCGTACGATCTTCTACATCAGAAATCGAAAATTTGTGCTTCTGTTGATTTATCATGTTATATTGTTGTTATGTTCAATTACTGTTGAAATATTTATCTACTACACTCTTGCACACAAAAATCAGATTGAGATTTCAACCACGTACCGGTACGAGGAACTTTCTATGTTCCATGTAGAATTAGAATTGGCTGTCAATACTAACACCAGCGTGGAACGGGTTTCAAGAATGATCCCACTAGAAATGGGTTTAAGTTTCAGAATTGATCTCTCTCCCTAGATCTGGAGCACAAAGGATATTCCCGCTCGGTCTAAATTACGATTGAATTAATATATTGGTTGAATCGAATTAATCTCTGAAAGTGTTTGATTTGCTTTCATTGTCTGGTTGAAATAATGGATTAAATAGATAGAATGATTCACTGGGCTTTTTAGCTCACCCCCTGTTTTTCACATCACAGGGAGTTAATCAGCTTGTAAGGAGATTTATCTATTGAAAGTTTTATTTATTTCAATGTAAGGCGCATCGGCCCAAGCGAAATCACGTATTTCAGCTTTGAATTTATTTTTTGCTGTAATGGATTATTGTACTCGAAATTTTCGAATGAATAAATGAGAAATTTTATTTACCATGATGTCATTTGGTACATAAACTAATGTACACAGGAACCCTAATGGATCTGGGTCCAAGAAGAAGAAAATGTAGCACGAGCCCGTCTCCCAGGCATCCTAAGATTTTTTATCAAAGAGAGTTGAACCGTCAGATAACGTGGATGATGGGACTTGGGAGGCGGGGTGTTACATGACCAGTTTGACCGATTGACCGAGACGGCTCAGGTCGATCGAAACTCAGTAGGGACAGTAAGATTAGATATTAGTCTCCTATGGATAGAACTGAGATTAAATTTAATTGATGCAGATTCGAGAGAGTACTACGGGACTGGGCCAGTTGTCAATGGGAAATTGGTGCGTAGGACCCGAGGTGAGTGGTTTGATTCAGATGTTTTATGTGACTTATAGTCCTTGCATAAAGCTTGTGTGAAATGACATGCTTTAAATGGTTTCACAAGATTTGGATACATCTGATTGGTTTTGAGATGAGTAGATGTACACTAGTAGTGAGACCATAGGCTCGAGGGCCGAGCGTCAGGGTCAGGGTACTAGATGTGTTTATGATAGACTCGAAGTCCGAGTGCCAGGGGTTAGGGCATATGATCAATGCGCCTAGCCACCGAACCTACTCGAGTTACGACACTCTAGGGTCGAGCGTCAGGATAGGGTATTCGACGAGTACGCCTAGCTCACGACCCGCTTGAGTGGTCAGTACGTCTAACTCAGGACCCGTTCGAGCGATGACCATAGGTTGGGTTTGTTGAGTTAACCTAGCGTAGATATATTTTTAACTGGCACGGATTTGAGATGTTTTCTGAAACTGTTGTACTGTTTATAACTATTTTCATACTATGTCATGCTTTCGAATGCCATATCATTTTTACTACTCATGCATACATGCATTGTTTTGGAATATTGGTTATGGTTGACATGTTGATCTTTCTACTCACTAAGCTGCATGAATTTTAGGTTCACTACTCTATCACTATTTCAGGTTCTTCAGCGGCTGATAAAGGGAAAAGCATGGTGATCGTCTGACTCCTTGAGGACTCCTGTTCCCTTTCTTTTGGTCTTTTGATTTAGAGGTTGGTCACTCATTGTTTGTATATAAGTGGTCAATTATGTATTTTGGATAAGACTAATATGTAATGAAATGTTTTCGCTTCATATGTTGCTTACTTTTCCTTTTAAGTGTTCCAATTAATTTGATATTGTCTATTGTATGAGATTGGAAAGGGTTTAACAGTGGTTGGGCGAACTCAAGGTGGTGAGTAGGTTCGTCGGGCCACTGTGCCGATCGGGCCACCCTTGGCTTAGAAAAGGGGTCCCGACAGTATGTAAGACAAGAAACGTCCCAGCTGTTGTTGGGTGACACATGTAGTGTCTCAATAAATGCATTTAATGACTTATGGGTGCACTTTTCTATGTGTGACCCCGATGTGACAGAAACGAAGGACCAAGAACTGGGGTGTTACATATATCCTTACTGATTCGAATGAGTTTTGAAAGGGAATGTTTCTATGATCTAAATAAATTCAAGAGGTGTAGGTAATAGCCTTTAAATTAGAGATCTAATGAAAAAAAATGCTTGAAATTTCTAAAAATACATGAACTTAGGGATATTTGTTGCACAACTAAAACTTCAAGGGACCAATTTTCTAACCAAAGCTTATTATTTTGAGCTGAAATTTGATGGAGAACTTTCTGGAAATTCCAAAAATAATTGTACCAAATTTCCTCCAAATTGGATATAGATAGGTATGTCAATTAAGATAAAATGTGACTATCTGTCACATGAAATTTTAAAATTAAAGGGGACTAATAACCCACTTAAAACCCCTATCAAATGAAATCTGAAAATTACAAACTAAAATTCTAGTAAATATTTATGAAGTGTAGATCAAATATGAAAAGTTTCATATCAATCGGATGTATGGTTTAATCATAGAAAAATCATAAAATATGTTCCACAATAGTAACTATGTAATTAGAATTTGACTAAGTATGAAAAATTGAGGATTTGACCAAATTGACCTCATGTTGACTAAATTTGACCAAAAATGATTGTGTCAACCAATTTTGAATAAGTTTGACTGATTGACCAAATTTGACCAAGTCAAATATAAGTTGATCGAGATCAACTAGGGACAGTTGAACTAGAATTGAACCACATTTTGCAAAAAAACTAAAATTGGATTTAAATAACGTAGATCTAAGCGTATTTGCGAGATTGATCGAGATCGACTAGGGACAGTTGAACTAGAATTGAACCACATTTTGCAAAAAACTAAAATTGGATTTAAATAACGTAGATCTAAGCGTATTTGCGAGATTGAGCCGAATGTTGACGAGACATCGGTACAAGAAATCCAAGGTGAGTAGTTTAATTTAGATGTTGTTTTAACTTGTATTCCTTGCATAAAACATAAATGAAATGACATGGGATTGACAATTTTATCTAATTTGAGCAAAATCAAATGATTTTGAGGTATATATACATGTACATGTTAGTTGCATAGCAGACTAATTATATTTTAGGTATTTTATGTATAATATGCATTAGTGTAATGGAAAATTTAGAATATTTGCTTATATTTAGTTAAATATGCATTTAGA
>JAJIYU010020611.1:0-10387 GCA_030144865.1 Tinospora cordifolia | reverse complement strand
AAAGATATATATATATATATATATATATATATATATATATATATATATATATATATATATGTTGTATATTTTTACTCCTAGAAAAAATATACCCTAATTTTGGGTCATACAATAGGGTAACACATTTCATGAAAGTTACACTAGAAAAACCTAAAATTCATAACTTCTATAACAATTTTGAATTGAAAAGAGGTAAAAATAAGTTACCCAAAGTTTTAAATTCTCGAAAGTGTACAACTTTTCTTTTTATCTTTTCTTTCCTTTCTTTTTCTTTTCTTTTATCTTGTTTTTTTTTTCAGTTCCATTTTCCTTCCCTTTGTTCATTTTTCTTTATTCCCATATGAGCAAATGTGAGAAGAGAATGAAGAATGAAGGATGAAGCCCTTATATACTTGCAAACTTGGGTGGGTCCCACCTAATAAAAAAACAAGATAATGCCAAAAAAAGATAAAATCCATTTGCTTTCTCTTTATCTTAATTTGTCTTTATCTATCCAACTAAGACAAAATACAACAATTATCTCAAAATGAGCTACTAAAAGAAATCCAACTCATCTTTTTTTTCTTGGTCCTTGTAATACCTTGAAAACTCTATAAAATTCAAGATCCATTCAGTGAAATTTGGGTGCAAAATGAAATCGGATTCATTTTAGAGCTAAATTTAACAGGTTCTAAAACTCCCATTTAGTGACCTTTAGGGACCCAAAACGACTTGAAATGAAGTAAGGTGACATGAACCAACTAATGGGACAACATCTCCAGAAATTAGAACAATTGGTTAAGGTTAAGGTTTCCATTTACCAAACATCCTTCAGGGGGTCCATATTAGGAAAGAATTGGCATTTAGGGTACTTCAGGGGATTGAAATGACCCAAAATAAAACGGAATGACATGAACTAACAAAATGAATGACATATTAAAAAATTAGGACAATTGGCCAAGATTTGGATTTTCATTTGCCTAGTGACCTTAGTGAGTCTTAAATAAGGAAAGTTTTTGAGGAAAAATCACTTTGGGCCAAACCATACCTTAAAATTTGCATTAGATTCATGTGATTCCAAAATGATAGGTTATAAATCATAATTCTTTGTGAATAAGGAGATATTAATTTTTATTTAATTTTTGTGAATCCCTGAAGTCATGGCCACCCTAAGTATGTATAAGTCACGTGGGTGAAACACCATGATCATGTGTACCCTTACCTGCCCTAAGCTCCATGGGACGTTTCCTTTATTTGAGCTCATGTAGAATGATCTCATGTGCCGTGAAAATGATCAGGTATGCCACCCCTATGACCACTTAATATTAAGAAACTGTAAATGAATGATTCCATGTGCATCATGATGTGATCATATACACCATGCTCTACACACCAAAAACATCCCAAATAATCCAAATAAGAAGTTTCTAATTTAAGAATAGAAGTTGCTGAAAAATGATTCTAAACACCTTAGGAACAAGATTAGAAGTTTCTAATTTAAAATAGAAGATTGTCAAATCTTGTTGATTTGGTGTGCATAAGAAAAGGAATCAATTAACAAAATATATTGGAAAGTTGTCTTGCTTACAATATCACACCTAAATTAACTTCCAAACAAAGAATAGTAAGTATTCTAAATCCTTTTTGTGTTCACACATAAATAGGAAATCAAATAAAGCTTATATCTTGTGTTCACACTAGGAATTGAAAACCAAATCAGCCCACATTCTAAATCATGTGCACACCCAATCTAGGCATTCCAAAACATCCCCATGGAGGAATGGAAAGCTTTCCTAGTGTGAGCATGCCCAAACCTTCCTCTAGTGCTCATGAAACTCTATATAAACCCCATCATGTTCTCATTCTTCTCATCCCAAAGCAAAGAGTTGACACTTCCCTCTTTGTTTGTTCTTGCCCTCTTCTTGGCACCTCTTCTTACTTCTTTTTTCTCTCTTGTGTGAGAAGTTCTAATTTCATTCTTATAATGAGTTGTTTTGAGTGATTTTGTTAGCGTTTGGAAATGCTTGAACATTGGGAACCCTTGCTGAAATTTTTAGGAGAAAACATCACAAGGTAGAGGGGATTGGAGGGGATTTCTAGAACTCCTATTTTACAACTTCAAGCCTTTAGTGCATTCATATTTTCAATTTTCTTTAATCATGTTATTTTATAAATTTTAGCATGTTTAAATTATAGTTTGAAGCATGTTTGATCATGTTTTAATTTCAGCTAGCATGTTTTTATATTTTTAATTCATGTACGATAGCATAACATGCTTAGAAACCATGCTTCGGCTTATTTTTGAGTTTTCTAGCATGTTATTTGTGTTTCCCATGTTCTCTTGATTATTTAAATTCTGATTTTAATTATTATGATCTTGTTTCATATTTATTTGAATTTAAATATAAGAAAGTGAAGATAAGAACCACATACCATTATAGTAGTCTAAGTGATGATATGGGTGTTCTTTACATATACTTAATGTAATGAGTAACATCAGTAAGTGTGGATGTGTTTTAAAATACTTGGAATGTGGACATATGATCCTTATTTCCAATGGAATGTGACAAGATGAATTGTCATTCCATCCCATAATAGGAGTATTTTAATGAAGAACATCAAGGGATTAAAAACTCCTTTTAGTCCAATATACAACACTAACAAGATATTGTTTGAAACGGTTAATGCTTGTAAGTGATTGAAATTGGATGTACTTTTGATTTGAATTAATAAATTAGTAGTTTGATGAATGATCCACTGGGCTATGTGTTCACCCCTCTCTTTTTTATCATTTTTAGGAAATTGAATATGATGGCAATGAAAATATGATAATAGCTACATTTAGAAAGTTTCTAATTTTTTGGAAAGTTTCTTTCTTCAATGTAAGGGCATGTTGCCCACTTTAGATTCGATTGACTTCCACTGAATTTTATTTCAATTTTTAAGAGCTATGTACTCTCTTTCAAGTTCTAGTTATTTGAATTAAAGCATGGAATCTTTTACTTCTTTGAATAAATAAGAGTTTAAAGTATGCATTATTTTATTTTATTAAGTAAATAAAAAGTGAATATTTATTTTATCTCAATTGTAATAGTCTTATCAAATTTAAAGTTAAATAATTGGGTTGTGTGCTCATTGAAAAATAATAAGACTTGAGATAACAGAAATTGATGCAAGTTGTGTAATTGTAATTGTAATGTAGGACCCAACCCGTCTTATGGTTGAGCTTAAATATGTTTCTTGGGGGTTAGGGTGTTACAGTCCTTCCATTAATAACTTATTTCATTCTCATTTAAATAAGCTCCCATTATTTATAATAATAATAATAATAATTACTATTATTATTTATTTTATTTTATTAATTTTGCATGTATATATTATTTTCCATTATGAAATATTAATTAGTATCATTATTTATTTTATTTAAAACACTCATTAATTGATACAAATATCGTAAAAACATGTATTTTTATTTATAATTCATTAATTGATGCATGAAAATACATATCGAACTCATCGACTCAACGTTTAGAAGTACGGGTCGTTACAACATGTCTAAAAACAATAACATGAGTAAACTATGAGACAAACAAAATACTCAAACCCCCGGCCTCAGCTCAAATGAGTTAAATAAATAATACCTAGCCTCATGGCTGAAGTCAATAATTAAATTGACCAAACATGAATTACATGTGGGTCCTATGCCCTACAAACTAGCAGACAACAAGCACACTACTCCTACGCAACCTCAACAGTGAAGTATATCATGGCTACAAAAATGTAGCTCCTCACTTGTCAACAAAAGGTCTTCAAGGGTTACCTGAAAAGAGATTAGTGGGGGTGAGCTTAAGAACCCAGTGGATCTTACACAAAACATCTCGAGTATTATAATAGTTAAAATACAAACATACAAGCACTTACAATGCATTAAGCATTTCAGTGATTCAATTATTTAAGTTAACATTAAAAACAAAAGGATTTCTTCCTCGGCATTCCAACTTAGGTTCGAAGTATTCAATGTAATGCACAAAGGCCCAATACACACTCGAAACCCTATCTCAGGGTTAATGTCTCACTTGATTATCAAACTAGAGAGTGAAGTCTCACTTAAACTCACAGTCTCATTTCAATCAGAGACCCACCTAGGGCTAAGAATACTCATGATGATGTCGGACCTAACTACAGTATCCTCATCACCACGCCGGTACGTGGTTGATTCACTTAATCATCTTAAATTAGTGACCAAAAGTATTTTCATGATTTTAGTATCCAATATACATGGCAATGGATATAAATAAACAATTCATCATGCTTATAGTCACATCAGACATGTTATTCATTACATTTCATGCATAGCACGAATTCTAAATAGTAATAAACATTTATACAAGGTATGGCTTGCTTGTAGTTGTGTTAGCCTTGGATCTTCAACCTTGCTGTTAATGACTTCTTCCTTTGTTCGCCTCCAAAGAGTGTTTAGGATGGTTTCTAGTAATCTATTTCCTTGACTTCATAATGACTTGAATGACTTTACATTGACTTCATAATGACTTCAATGACTTTGTATTGACTTGAATGACTTTGTATTAACTTGAATGACTTTGCATTGACTTGAATGACTTTGAATTGACTTAAATGAACTTGTATTGAATTTATAAGGACTCTACATTGACTCCATATTTCTCTCTGATAACTCTCTAATAACTTCATACTTGACTTCATAAATGACTTTGTATGACTTCCTAACAACTCTACATTGACTCTGCATATCTCTCTGTTGACTCTCTAATAACTTCATAGTTCAATTCATAATAAGCATATTGACTTCATAAATGACTTTTTATTGATTTTATAACGACTTCCTAACGACTCTACATTGACACCGCATTTATCTTTGTTGACGCCATAATGACTTCATAATGACTTGTAAATAAGCATGTTAACTTCATAAAGGACTCCACATTGTCATAGGTATCTAGTCTTAGATAAAATGATAATTTTGCCCTTCGATGGCAAAATTACTATTTTGCTCCCAGTTCGTCCAAATGACTTTATGTACTTAAAATCATTCAATTTTCATATAGTGTTGTTCTACAGTTCATTTTTGTAACACCCCAACCCCCGAATTCATAGTGGACATGACCACATGGTGGGTTAGGCTGGGCCGATTTTACTTTTACAAGCGACTCACACTTAACTTTTTGGTTCTTTTATCCCAAGTCTTATTGAACATTAAGAGTATTCAACACAATTAAATAAACATAATTCAACCAGAGAAATTCAAGAGAGATAAAAATAAAACTTAAATTTTATTCAAGGTATAAAAGAGAGAAGAGTACGTAACTCATAGTCAAACTACAGTGGAATATTCAAAATTGGGCAATATGCCCTTACATTTAAATAAAAATTTTCTAAATAAAATATCCTAACTATTGTCATGCTTCTTCAATGTGATCAATTCCCTTAAAAAGGTAAAATAGGAAGGGTGATCACAAAGCCTAGTGGATCATTCTAAAACAACTAAATTATTATTCCAAATCAATAAGACATCGAAATTCAAGCACTTACAATCACTAGGTGTTTTAAACAACTTCTTGTTAATAGTTGTAGATTAGATTGAAAGGGTTTCAACCCTTGATGTTCTTATCAAAATACCTCCTTTGAGTGAAAAGACAATCCTTTATGTCAAATTTCATTGGACTAAGAGTGACACCCATATTCCAAGTATTTTGGGACCTCGCCCATATGAACTAATCATATGTAATGAACACCCATAGTAATCCCTATGGATCACTGTGACAATACGTGGTTCTTAATATCAAAATCTTTTATTTAGTCCCATATTCGAGAATCATAAACAAGTTTAATAAATTCGGCATAGTATGAACATGAAAATATTACATTCATGCATCATGAATAAATCTAACCATGCGAAATTTAAGCATGGCATGATTTAATGAATGATTGAACATAGCATAGATCTAAACTAAAATTAAAACATGCATGATAAACTAAATTTGAAACATGCATGATAAAATTAAAACAAAGCTTGCATGAATATCTCATTAGTCTAAAATAATAAAGTGGAGGTTCTAGAAATCACTTCCAACTTAGAAATTAAAATCCTAGTTGAACAAATCTAAATTTCAGCAGCACTTTGATACTTCAATCACTCCAAAAACATTTAAAGCCTCAAGGACAATCAAGAACACTAAAGAACTCTAAAGAATTGGAAAGAAGTGCCAAGAGAAAGCCTAGAGAAAACAAGAGGGATCTTATCAGCTCTTGCTTTGGGATGAAGAGAATGAGAGCACAGGGGTCCTTTATATAGATTTTTTATGGGCATAGGGGGACATTTTAGGGGTGTTCACACTAGCCACTTTCCTTCTCTTCATGAGCACGTTTTGGAGTGTGGGTAGTTAGTGTGCACATGGTTTTGGCAAGGGTAGATTTAGGGTTTCTTTTTTATTTGTGAACACAAGATTTGAGTCTAGTTTGGTTTTCCTTCTCATGTGTGAACACAATCTTAACTTGGACCACTTGCTAACTTGGTTTGGGCATCAATATAGGTGCGATATTGTGAGCAAGGTAACTTTACTAGTTGATCTCCTCCCTTGTGCGTCAACATATGGGATTTTGTTGTGGTGTGTCATAGGCATGTATGCATTAGGCCCCACGGTTTAAATTATTTCTAAGGTTGGTGTGCAATAATCAACAAGTGAATCTTCCTTAGTACGTCATGGTGTGAGCAAGGAACTTTTCCAATTTCACTCTTCTCTTGAACATTAAGGTCAAGCAATGGAACCTTCTATTCTTGGATTTGGTGGTGTGCACAAGATAAAGAGCAATTGAGCAACTTTCCATTTTGGAATACATCTCCTTTTGGCATCATGTCTAAGCATAGAAGTTTCTATTTTCCCATGATTTCCTTGCACTTGTTTCCTTGTTACATCATAAGCATAGATTAGGGTGTATATGGTCATGGCATCTTAGCAACTTCAAGTATCGTCCACGCATGATTTTGGATGTCCCTTGTGTGTGTGCATGAACATATATTAGCACCTTCTAATTTTGGATTAGCAAGGATTTGGGCATTTTTCCCATGTTGGTATTCATATGGATTTGTTCCTATTTCCCATCTTTCCTTTTCTTTTGGGATGCACTATTTTGTGTTTACCTATTCAATTTAGTTTCTAATTGTCCTTCACTTTCTATTTAGGTTTCTTTGTGGTGTGCACATGAATGGGGTAACATGGTTTGGGGACACATTCTATTTTCCTCTTGGGTTGTAATGTGCAAAGGTTTGGGTGTTTTACTATGCACATGGGACCACTTTCTAAGTTTTGAACTATGCTAGTTTCTTTCCTTGTTCTTCTTATTTTGGGTGTGTACATGTGATTTCATTTGGTTTCTAATTTGATCTCATGTGCATAAATGCTCATGACATGTTTTTTAATTTCCTTCTTATTTCCCATGCATGACATTTTTAATCAAATGAGGCTTTGCTAATTCCATAATTTTAATAAACTTCTAGGGATTTTAATTCTCATTTATCATGTAGACCTCAATAATGTAGCACCTAAATGTTCATAAATTTATCTTTGTTTCATCTCATTTCATTATTCTCATTTTACTGAGACTTTTTGGAGCAAATGGACTTTTATATAATTGAAGGGAATCATTTCATTTTATTTCGTACAGATTTCTCAGGGTATTATAATTTTATGTGAATTGACTATTTTACCCTTAGATGACCTAATTACCATTTTATCCCTAGAGTCTTGAATTTGCTTAGCACTTCTATGGACTCATTTAAGAACTCATATATTCTCATTCTTAAATATTCGAGAATTTATCATGGTATTACAATCTACCCACCTTAAAAAAATTTCAACCTCGAAATTTAAAGTATTACTTAATTGTATGATGTTGTCTAGTCAAGCCTTTTTGATAAAAAGGTCTGGTTACTTCTTTTACATCTAACTCTCCAATTCCTAAGTTGCCTCCTCTAGGTCATGATGTCTCCAAAGAACCTTAACTAGAGGGATGTCCTTAGTTTTGAAACTCTACACTTTACAATCCAATATTCTGATGGCTAGTTCTTCATAAGTGGCATTGTCTTGAAGATTGACTTCCTCCCTATGTATGATGTGAGAGGGGTTTGGTTCATACTTCCACAACATCGATACATGGAACACGTAGTCAATCGAGAACATTCTATTTGGTAGGTCCAACTCGTAGGCACATTCGCCGACTTGCCTGAGTATTTCGAATGGACCAATGAACCTTGGTGATAGTTTCCTTTTGATTTCAAAATGTTTAATGCCCTTCTGAGGGCTAATTCTTAGGAATACTCCATCACCCTCTTGGAACTCTAGAAGCCTTCTCCTCTTATCCGCATAGTTCTTTAGTTTGCTCTTCACCGTGGTCAGCCTCTTCTGGATGTGTTTCACCTATTCATTCATCTCTTGTACTAGGTATGGTTTTGTAAGTACATGATGCTCAAAGTCTGCCTAGCAAGATGGAGATCTACAGGGTCTACTATAGAGAGCTTCGTCTGGAGTCATTTTGATACTCGCCAAGTAACTATTTTTGTAAACGAATTCTGCCAAGTGCAAGTATTTGTTCCAATTACCCTTGAAGTCGAAGACACACTCTCTCAACATATCTTCTAGCATTTGTATTACCCTCTTAGTTTGTCCATTTGTCTGAAGATGGAACGCAGTACTTATGGTGAGTCTACTACCTAATTCCTTCTGCAGGCCTTACCTAAATTGAGATGTGAATCTGAAATCTCTATCTGACACAATAGTCTTGGGTACACCATGTAGCCTTACTATCTCCTTGACATATAGTTCTCCCATTTTCTAACTGTATATGTAATTCGGATGGGTAAGAAATAAGCTACCTTCATGAGTTGATCTATAATCACCCTTATTTTGCTTCTCCCTTCTAATTTTCGGGTAGGCCCCTCATGAAGTCCATTGCAATATTATCTCACTTCCATTCTGGGATCGAAAGTGGTTGCAACATTCCCAAGGGTTTCCTATGTTTGGCCTTTACCTACTGACAAGTTAGACATTTAAAGACATATTTGGCTATCTTCCTCTTTATTCCTCTCCACTAGTAAGTCTTCTTGAGATTTTGGTATATCTTTTCACATCCTGGATGCATCATGTACTTGGTGTAATGAGCTTCATCCAGTATGGTCCTTCTACTCTACCCACTCTCTGGTACACATACTCTGTCCCCAATTTTCAATGTACCTGCGACATTGATTGTGAAATCATTGTGTTTGCCTTTCTTGACAACTTTTGCTAGGTCGATGATCCATCCATTGTGTTTCTGCTCATCTCTAATCTACCATAGTAGGTTTGGTTGGCAAACCAATGCATATAGGTATTGTTGCTTCCTGTCTAAAGTTACATTCAAATTGTAGTTTTTGATCAGTTGATACATTTGTCATTTTTTTTCATTCCTCTTATTGAACTTTCTACTAAGGCATTGTCTATGACACTAGCCTTTCCTAGATGGTAGTGAAGTTGAAAGTCATAGTCCTTCAAAAACTCCATCCATCTCTGTTGTCTTAGATTCAGCTCCTTTTGAGTATAGATGTACTTTAGGCTCTTATGGTCTAAAAACAGGTTGAATCTCTCTCCATAGAGATAATATCTCCAAATCTTTAACGCAAACACAATAGTAACTAGCTCTAAGTCATGCTTAGGATAGTTCTGCTCGTGGATTTTCAACTATCGAGAGGCATAAGCAATAACTGTCCCCTCTTGCATCAATATGGTACCCAACCTATTCTATGATGCATCTGTATATAAGACATATTCGACACCATAAATTAGGGAAACCAAAATTGGAGCTGAAGTCGACCAATTCTTTAACATTTGGAAAGATTCCTCACATTTTTCATCCCAGATAAACTTATCTCCTTTCCTGGGAAGCTTAATCATAGGTCCAACTAATTTGGTGAAGTCTTGGATAAATCTTCGATTATATCCTGCCAAACCCAAGAAACTTCTGATTTTGTCACCGTTTTGGCTACTTCCAATTAGTTATCTACTCCACTTTATTTGGATAAGCTAATATCCCTTTGGTTAAAACTATGTGGCCAAGAAATTTGACCGTTTTCATCCAGAGCTCACACTTGCTAAATTTAGCATACAACTCATTTCTCCTTTGTGTGCCCAGCACAATCTTCAAGTGTTCTATGTGTTCAACTTCTGATCTGGAGTAGATTAAGATATCATCCACAAATATCACTATGAATTGGTACAAATAGTGTCAGAATACTCTATTCATCAGGTCCATGAATACATTTGGTGCATTGGTCAAACTAAACGGCGTCATTGTGAACTCAAAATGCCCATATCGAGTTTTGAAGGTTGTCTTATGGATG
>JAJIYU010020610.1:0-10354 GCA_030144865.1 Tinospora cordifolia | reverse complement strand
GAGTTCAAGATTCCTCTATATCCCTGAATCCTATGCGTCCCATACCACATAGAAACCAAAGATACAGGATCCTCCCGATCTCGTGCCCTGACCAAACAAGTGTTCGTTTTTTCACACATTTGAAGTCTTTAACTTATGCCCTAAAAGTTTATTCATGATTCACTGTGCTACCCTAGGCAACCCCCAAGTTTCTACTTAAGGTCGCTTCCCTAGACCTAGGTTCTCAAATCCTTGTTGGCATCTCATTTGGACCATAGTGAACTTCTAGCCCTCAATTACCACCTCTTATTTTTATCTCATAAGAAAATAAATGTGTTCTTCAACTCCGACTACTTGTATGAGCTGGTGGGACAACCTCCAGATTGGACGGCGAGACTGAAGTCTACTTAGCAACCGTGCTTTCTACAACGGGATAACCCATCTCCCTTTCAATGTTTAGCTTTACTTGGAACAAGGCTTACCCACTATCAGCTCAACTTGTAATCTTTGTATCCAAACAAAACCATTGAAAACATTTATCTCTTTTCGAAAACAATTTTTCAAAATCATTTCAGTTTTCAAAACAAGAGGTAGGGCTTCTAAATTAAATCAATAAATAGTCTTACCAGACTAGTCAATTCCTTCTAATTCTTACCCAAGGCATCTAAAGCCTAGGCTCTCTGATACCACCTTTGTAACACCCCGCCACCCAAGTCCCATCTTCCACATCATCTGACGGTTCAATTCTATTTGATCAAAATTTTAGGATACCCGAGAGACGGGCCCGTGCTACATTTTCTTCTTCTTAGACCCGAATGCATTAGGGTTTATGTGCACATTAGTCTATGTACAAAAATAACATCATAGTAAAGAAGATCCTTCATGTGTTCATTTATACTTCTATGCTAACTAATTAATTGCATACCAATGACAAATATACATATATACATACATATATATATATACGTATATGTGTTTTAAATTCAACTTTTGGTTATTACGTTACTAAAATTCCATGTATTACAAATATTATGTCACAAAAAATTTCAGGTATTACATATCATCATCCATGGATCAAATTTCTTTGAAAATTTTTATAGAATATTCATTTACATCCAACACATCATACACTATCAAATGTAAAAATATTTCTCATTCGTCAATGAGTTTAAATTATTTATTTTTAATGTCGACATTATTTCACAATCTATAGTGTGAGATCCCCATTTTATAGAATATCAATGGATACTTTGAAATATCATAAATATTATGAGCAATATTCATTTTTATTTATAATTTCACACATATATTAAATTTATGATATTTTTCACATATGAGGCATACTATATCGTTTTATTAGACATTTATATCAAATATATTTTGTTTAGAAAATGTCTAATTTTTCAATATATATCTCTTCAGGAGATATTTATGTCTCTGAATACTCACGTCGCCAATTTATTTCATTCCATGAAATATTTAATTCACATTTCATGGTACATATAAACAGAATATTATTTTATTCCTCTTTATGAATATTTTGCATATGTGTCATTTAACTTGACCGGTCAATCACACTTTAGGTGTGTCAAATTTTCACAAATAACTTGTGCATTAGTTAACTGATTATATATTTGCATATGATTGATCTTGTGAACTACCAATTGATTTTCAACTTCTCATTTGAGATTCATATTCACAAACTCGATTGATCTTGTGAACTATCAATTAGTTTTCAACTTCTAATTTGAAATTCATATTTACATAGCCTCATATCATACTGACAATTTTATATGTCATTATTTCAATGTTGAGTTTCCTCCCCATAATGACAAGAAAATTCCTTCATTGAACATGACATGATAGAAGTATCATATTGAGGTTTCGAAAAAATTTAGCCAATCATGCCAAAATATAAATATATTAGTGTCAAAGAACTTTTGCTCCCAATCACAATATATTTCAATCGACCTCATATGTTAGAATAATAAACCAAAAGAAAAACCAATTGTTCTTCGATAACATTTATCTGCTAATCTTTAAGTTGCTCTTCAAGAACAGTTATTTGTTAATATACTAATTGTTCTTCGAGAGCAATTTTAGCAAAATATAAGTCATTACTTTGTTACTACAAATATGCCACATTCGTAAATATAGTAGTTACTCTTCAAGAGCCATCAATAATTCTCTCAATTTCAACATATTTTTTATGAAGGCATTGATCAATCATGTAGTAATATTACAGGTATCCAACCAATATCAATTTATTTGATACATAATGCAAACACTTTATAATATATAATTTCATGTGTTATAATAAAAACATTATTCTACTTCAGAAAAATAGTAACGGTTATAACCATATTATCAATAACTATAACCATATTTATAGTTCATAAAGTAATTTCATTTATAACATATGCATATAAAATATATCAAAGTATAATTTTTCATCATTATTTTTTTTATCATATCAATATTTGAATGCTTCTTCAGGAGCATATTCAACATCAAATAATATTTTTTTAATATTATTTCATGACATTTTAATATTTAAATATTACATGATTCATTGTATGATCAAAATGAACTTAAAGTTTAATTGATCAGGTAATATAACAATTTTATGTGCAGATTTAATTATGATGAATCTTTTAATAATGTTTGTCATGAAATATTTATAAAATTGATTTGAAGCAATAGATAAATGTTGAATAAAAAATTAAATAATATAATAAAATGTATGTGTTTAAAGATAATACTAATTTGTAATCAATTTTTTTTTTCACTTAGAAAAATGGTAAAATAAAAATTTTTCAGATGTTCTATTACCATTAGACCATTTCTTAATTAACTTCTGGCTAATTTGAAATCTATAATTATTTATGTAGGTCCATATGCAAAACTCAATCTAGTTACATACAGAATATTATAACTTTGACATTTCAAAATATTTCAATAGCTAGTTATAATAATTTTATAATTTTATTTTCAATAGCTTTGTACTAAAAAATTTCACTTACAAAGCCCTTTTTAATAGCCAATAACCAAAACTTTATTTCTTAATAATTTTAAGCTATAAAGTATTTATTTCATTATATAGCTTCAGGCTATAAATTTTCTTTTTTAAGTTTTGTTATTTTAATCCCAAATTAAATATCATAATATATTTTGTATCTAATTGGTATTGCAACTTCAAGTGCAATCAACCATACAATCATAATATTTTTTGTATTTAAACAAATAAAAATAATAAGATTTTGACTAAATCTCTCTTCTTTTTTTTGTATAGCTTCAAGCTATATATATTTCAATTATAAAGTTTTCTTTTATTTATATAAATCAAAATTTATTAAAAAGAAAATTCAGTCAATATACATGATTGAAATAATTCTAAATATTTTAAGGGCCTTAGAGCTTAAGGCTTTCAAGGCCTTGGTCTTTGACTCAAATATATATATATATAATTTCAATCATATACATAATTTTTTTCATATAGTTTGAGATATAAACAAAAATATTATATCAAGCTAAATAAACTTAATAAAAATAAATAATAAAAATTTTAATTTTAATTTAAATAAAAATATCATCTTAGAATTATTTTCATTTATAAAAATAATCTAATTTAATTTACAATCTCTTTATGCCTTATAGCATAATATTAATTATTTGAAAACAATGACTACTATGGTATGAGAATTATTTTCAGAGAAAACATTCATGTTTCAATCACTATAATATATTTTTTAATATTATAGCAATTATATTCACGTCCATATCAATAATTATTAACAAATCAACATTCACTTCAGGGAATGTATATATAATACCATTTGGACGAATTTTTTTTATCAAAATAATTTTTATTTTGCCCATGCATCAAAATTTACAATTTAATACTCATATTCATAAGAATCAATCATTTTTCATAATATTAATGAGATAGATGTATATTTACCATCTTTCATAATATTAAACATCTATACTTTTAACATCCATATATAATTTACAAATGAACACATATATATAACTGTGATAAAATTATAATAAGAAATAATATATTAATGTTAGTAACATTAAGAATAATATTTAATTTCAAATGTTCACATCTTTATTTTTCTTTTCAAAAGGTACTATTGTATGAGTTGGTAGGATAACTTCTAGGAAAGAGCAGTGAGATAGAGTTTTCTTAAACAACCGGCATTTTAGAACATGATAACCCATCTTTCTTTCAATGTTTAACTTTACTCGGAATAAGACTTACCTACTATCAACTCAAACTTATAGTACTGTTTGTATTATAAAAATCAAGAATATAACATAAATAATTGATTATACATCAAATCAATATTCCTTTGTCACATTTTGACTTTTGATTTTTGATGTAGAAGATTGTACAAAACGCAACTATAGAGCATACTTTCTTAATCAATTATATTATATATAATGTATACTAAATTATATATATATACAAAATATATGCATCATTCAAATAATAATATAAAAATCAATCTCACAAATTAAAAACATACCTTCAAACTTTCACTTTCGAAGCTCTTGTTTCTTTGATCTTCAATATATTTTCATCGAGAGCGTGATCGTGTTGATAATGTGTTACAAAATAAAAGAAAAACTACTAGAAGATCAAGGAACTACTAGAAGACAAACTTGAGAAAATAGAAAATAGAGAGAGCTCTTCATTCTCTTGATTATAGGTTGAATTTCAACTTTAGTATAAACTTTACAATGTAAGCACCCCTTTATATAAATTTTAGGAATGAGGGGATTACATCGATCATAATTACAATATTTAAACAATTCATTAATTTGGACATAAGGGTTACAAAATCTTAAATATTAAGGGTTACAAAATACTAAATAGTGTGGGTTATAAAAACATTCAAGATAATTATTTATAACAAAAACTACATATTTTCACACCTTAACAATTTTTTAATAAATTAAAGTACAAGTAATATTACTGCCATATTATTATACTTTATTCTCATTGCGTCTAAACTGTCTCTAGATATGCTCTGTAATACCTTCAAAAATTAAAAATACTTTAAATATATAATAATAAATTTTATAAATATTAATTATTATTAGAATTTATAAATAAAAAAATTAATAACAAATATTATTAATTTTTTTAAAAATAATCATAACTATAAAGTTGATAGATTTAGAGTAATCTAAACTCAAGAGCACTAATAATAAAATAAAATATCTTAGTAACACTAATGATTTTTTAGCTTAGTTAGTTAAAACAATGTGTCTAAGATAAGAGTTTCCGAGTTCGAACATCAATTTATTACTTTTTACTTCACAATAAATAAATAAATAAATAAGTAATTGAATACTATTTGCAAAAAATTAATCATGAGTGATCAACTTAATGAAAAAAGTAAATTAACTAAAGAGAACAATTTAATCACACCATAAAAATGTCATATAGAAATATACTTATTTAATCACACCATAATAAGATGGCCATAAGAAGAGATTAAGAGAATAAAGAGAACAATTACATTTAAAAAGGTTCTAAAAAAAACAGTGAATGATGAAACTAAGGAAACAAGTTAATATCATATAAGGCTAGTCATGAGTTGAGTTTGGTCCTCGGCCCACCAAAATCGGGTAGCATCAAATTTCATCAATGCCATCCGACTATGTGGAAAGGTGGCTAAAATTCAAACCAACTTATTGTAGGTCGGGTTGTCAGTTGATTGGGTCCACCCGACCATTTTTTAAAATACCTTTTTTTTAACATATCATATATTTAAATTTATTTTATAATAAATTATTTACCTTTGAAATTGGTAGTTTTAGCTTAAATTTTGTTTTTTTTGTTTTTATTTTTTACATTAAATTTAAAAATATAATTTTCTAATTTATTTTTAAATCAAAAACATATTTTTTACTTCTTAATAGAACACTTTTTATAAATTTTAACAAACCTCTATAAAATTTTATCATACAATCGTTTATATATTACCAAAATAATTAGCCTTTTGATGGATTTTTGGCCACAATCCCTATAAAATAAAAATAGTAATCTTATTCATCTTAAAAATTCAGTCCACTAAAGTGTCTTCTGATGAAACTTTGGCAATTCATCTACATAACATGTTAAGCAAATTAACCTAACACATTAAAAAATATTTAGATTAACATATTAAGTGTAACAACCCGTACTTTTTATGATATGTGGACATGACATATGTGTGTATAAACATATATTATATACGTATATATAAGTATAAATAATGTCACATAAAAAAATAAAATTTATAAAGATGGTAAATAATAAAAATAAGTAAATAAATTTAGATAATTTAATAATAATAATAATAATAATAATAATAATAATAATAATAATAATAATAATATTGTTATTATTAATATTATAGAATTATAAATAATAGATAGAGATATTATAAATGGGTATATCTATTATGGGATTGAAAAAAATTGGTATATAATATGTTATATGAGAAAGAATTTTGGTGAATAGAGTGGGCATTGAGATCAAATGGCTAAATTAGGTAATTAAAGAAAGAAAGAAAGAAAAAAAAAAAAACAAAGCGAGGCAGTGGTGCATTTTGGAGCAATTGGCTACATATATGTGTTATGTACATGCATGTGAATGTGTGGCAGAGAATTAAAAAAGACGAAGGCAATTTGGTAATTTGCTTGGCTTAACAAATCTCTATATGGACTTGTGGGACGGATGCTTTAAGTGTGCATTGAGAGCATGGCAATCTTGTAATTTTGGGGTGATGGTGTGGTGATTTTGATGGATAAGTGCATAGTTGAGTCAGCATACATTGTTTTTGAGAGCGGCTAAAACTACCTCGAAATTGGTTTTGTTCACCCCTTTCACTTATAAATATTGATATATTCACCCTATATTTTTATAAAAACTCTAAACTACCCATACTTAATATCTAACTAACCTAAACAAAGCATTATTATTCATTATCTTCACCCCTCACCACCGTCACCGACACCCCACCACCGTCATCGACAAACCACCGATTTTCTATTAAAAACCATCATTTTAGTGCAGAAAACCTAGAGAAATCCATTATACAGGCTTCCAAGAGTTGTTTTATAGTTGTTTCGACGCCAAATTCGTGGTTTTGAAGAACAAATCTCTCGGATTTTAACAAATCTTCAAAGAAAAAACACAGATCTAATAAGATTCGTAACTTATTTTTCTTTAAAAGTTATTTTTTCATAGTGTAGACAATGCAAGCTTCGATTTGGTGTAAGAATCACGAGCGGAGATGACATATTTCTCGGATTTGGTCTCGGCCCTGGTCGGCCGAGAGTCTAGCCAGTATCTCGGCCAAGGTGGCTGAGACTATTTCTATAGTCTCTACCATCTTGGCCGAGACTGTTTCTTCAGTCTCGGCCAAGATGGTCGAGACAGTCTTCTTTTTTTATATAATTATTTTTATTTGATTATTATAATAAATTAATGATTAGTTCTTTTTTCGCAGAAATGCCACCAAGAAAGACAAATATGTCAAGAAATAAACCAAGCAATGAATCAGAAAGTGCATCTTCTTCTAAGCTCCCATTGACGGCATCACGGAGGCGAGCTATGGTGGCTGCAAGATCTAATCTACCTTCAGTCAGTGAAACCTCTTCCCATTATTCACAAGCAGAAGAAGAAGTTGAAGAACATGAAGCGGGCCAGCTTCATGAAGAACATGAAGAAAGTGAACATGTTCTTGGACCTTTTCCTAGTGGCCCGTCTAATCTGTCAGTTCTTAAGAGCTTTAAGTACTATGTTGTTGCTGCAGTATAGAATAATGAGGTGAATTTTATTCTTTAATATTTTCTTTTCTGAAATATAAATGTTAATAATAATTTTTTGAAAGAAAAATATTTTTGAGTGTAGCATTGAGGCCCACTGAAATGTATCAACCATGGCAATATGATCAAGTTTTGGGACCTTGAATGTGACCCAGAACAAGCTCGCCTACAAGAGTTGATCAATAGATTTGGACTGAGCCCACTAATCACATGTTCCTGTGGCTATGCTAATAGGACACTTATATCGACCTTCGTTGAGAGATGGCAGCCAGAGATGAACACATTTCACCTCCCATTTGGTGAGATGTCGATTACACTTGATGATGTCCGCATCCTTCTTTGCATTCCAGTGATGGGCAAATCGGTTTTAGTAAAATCGATGAAGTTTGATGGTGTTGTGCAGTTGGTATGTGAGTGCCTTGATGTGGTTGAAGAAGAAGCTATTGAAGAGATTAGAACGGCTAAAGGGATCACAATAAGCAAAAGATGGTTAAAAAATCTGTTTGGTATGTCCAAAGAGAATGTAAATGAATACTATGGTGTTGAAGCAACTGCCAGAGCTTTTCTTTTGTATCTACTCGGCAGTACACTGTTTACTAATAAGAGCGGTACCCGAGTTCACGTCTCCTTCCTTCAGCTCTTAAAGAATTTGGACACTATCGGGTCATATGCATGGGGAGCAGCCGCTCTTGCATTTTTGTATCGCAAGCTTGGTAGTGCTTCACGAGCTGAGGTTTGTTAGGTTGCAGGGTATCTCACCCTACTTGAGGTATATTTGTCACCCTTATTAAGATCAAAACTTTATGTTTTGCTATATGCATTTGTGTATAATGGTTGCTTGTTTTTTTTTTTAATTTCCATAGGGTTGGATATATGACCATTTCCCTTTTACCCGTCCACCTGTCAATCCCCACTACTACAATAATTTGTCGCGCGTAATGATGTGGACCCAAAGGATGGAGATGAGTGTTGATGATGAATACATGTCTCCACTTCGTCGGACAATTAACCAGTTACGTCCTCACGAGGTAATTAATACATGCTATTGAATTCCTTTAATTATAAGTATTTGGCTTTATTCTTTATGACTTAAGGAACTTAAATCTTTTTCAGGTTTACTGGGATCCGTATAGGGACTCACGAGAGGGTGCAGCTATACCGGAGGTGGCTTTTTACATTGGCCTCATTAACTGCTTAGACGTTGTAGATCCATACCACCCCGATAGATTTCTTCGATAGCTAGGCCATGTACAATCAATACCTGACGCTCCACTTGAGCCAATAAAAGCTAAGCGTGGTGCCACCGGAAGTAAATATTTGGTCAAGCATATGTTTATTCCGCAATTATTCGAGAGGTGGCAAAACCATGTATTGGGTGCAAGTGTTCAGGGGGAGGTGATACGTCATCCATGAGACTCTGCACCAGGTTACATGGAGTGATATTCAACAATATCCCATCCTATTGTTGAAAACCCAGAAGTTGAGGCTGAGCATGGCAGTCAGACTTTGGACAATGATGCCAACTGGGTAAAACTTCTTTATTTATACTGTACATGTAAACATATCTGCATTTGTCATATCTTTTAAATACATTTACTTTTTTTGTCAACGTATTAAGACTGCACTGGACATTGGGCTACAATGGACATCATTGCTTGTAGAGCAGAGATCATTGGAGGGAGCAAGCAGCTGTGTGGAGGGTATGATCGATGTGCTCGCAGGTGTTAGCCTTAGAGGAGCACAATCCGGTACTATTGATGAGGCGACTACATCATCAAGCCCCATTGTGCCAGACACCGCAGAATCATTGCAACCTTTTCGTCATTTTCTTAAAGAAAGCGGAGAGCAAACTGTGATGCTTAGTGGACCCTTTATACTTTTAATGTTTTGGACTTCTAACATTTAATATGTAATTTTGGACTTTTAACGTTTTGGACTTCTAACGTAATATGTAACATCACATGTTTTAGACTTCTAATGAAATATTTCTAATTAATTGCATTTTGTTAAGTGTCATGTATTGGAATGTATTGATTTTAGTTGGTTTCGAACCCCATTCAGTAGGTCTCGGCCCTGAGTGGCCGAGACCTACTGAATGGGTCTCAAGACCCTCCCAATGGGTCCCGAGACCCTCCTAATTGGTACCAAGACCGTCCAAGTAGGCCCCAAAACCATATCCCATCAGTTACAATGCATTATTACAAATTACTACAAAATAAGGAATAATATACATTAATTAATACAAAAAAGAGTATATGTTACAAAAATTTGTTTTTCAAATGTCACCTTACACGGACTAATGAGACTTATAATTTCTTTAGTTTGAGCATCATTTTGTTCACAAATATCAAGCACTCTAAAGTGGCTTGCTGTTAGTGTCATAGCAGACTAATTATATTTTAGGTATTTTATGTATAATATGTATTAGTGTAAGGGAAAATTTAGAGTATTTGCTTATGTTTAGTATAATATGCATTTAGAGCATTGTTGCATCATTTTAGCATGATTTAATGTCATCTCTAACATTTTTATATGAATATAATGC
>JAJIYU010020609.1:0-10345 GCA_030144865.1 Tinospora cordifolia | reverse complement strand
GGTAACCCTCTCTGATACCAATTGTTAGTTTTAAAGTCACATAATCAGTTAGCAATCAATTAGATTCTTTTGTGCGATTAGTAAATAGAATAGATAACGTTGTGAAGCAATGCAGTAAGGGAAATGACATATAAAAGTTGTTCACGCAGTTAAACCAACAAGCCTACATCTGCACGGCCTCACCCAGGTAAAGAATGTTACTATGAATAAACCATACAACTATTGCAACTGAACTAACATAATGAACACAACATCGATGCCACACTTTGCAATATACACTACACTATACAACTATTGTAACAGGACTAACACGATGATCACAACACCGATGCCACACTTTGCAATACTTACAACTGGTTCAACATTCTACAACAACAATTTATGCACACAAAACACAATGAGCTCCTCTCGTCTAGAAGAATGCTGTCAAACTCTGTGAACACACAAATTGTAGAGACTACAACTCCTTTAGGATCACTCAACAAAACAAAAATAAAGACTTTAGCTTTCAACACTCAATACAATGACTTCCATATGTATATATGATGTTTTCTTTGTAGCTCCGAGTGACAATGAAAGCTTATGTCGCCTCTCAATAAATATACTTTTAGTTAGAAGACTTTCTATAGTAAAGAAATATTTTGGGCGTGTTTTTGAGCAGACTGTGCGAGATACTGTAATCATGGTTAACAGGATGACTGATTTTTAGAAATCTATTTTTTCCAAGAACAACAACGACCTTCTACTCTTTCTTTTTTTACTGATTACAAGCAGACTGTAATTTGTAATTGATCTAATCATTTCTAACTGCATTGCATAAGATTTTGAGATTCCATTTCCAAAAATACCAGAAATTGCAGGTTTTAAGAAAGGTGATCATTGGTCAAAAAAATTCTTTTTCTATAATCAGGTACTTATTGGAAATCAGATTCTGGGAATAGGAATGATTCTTGAGAAGGAATTTTAAATAAACAGAGACTTGCAATTTCAACAGTAAAGAAAGAAAAAACATAATTTCTTTTTTTTTTTTGAATCCTTACACAAATAGAAATGTATCAGATTCAAAATTGTAACGATTCATCCAGTCTCTAAAAAGAATCTAGCACACAATATTCTAGTTTTCTAAACTCAAAAAGATATAGCAATGAATATCTTGATTCCAAAAATACATCGATATTCAATTTCCAAAAACATGGCCAGATTTTGTGATTTCCATAAACATAAAACACTATATGTAGTTAACGATAATTTCAGAAATATTCCCTGTGATTTAAAGTCTGGTTCAACAGTGAATAAAGGATATACACTATTTCACTTATAGCATAACTAGATTCTAATGTCAGCAACTAACAATATTCAGCTTCTAAAAATATATTCAGCATGCAGTATTATATAGCAAAATGTAATATTTTATTTTTCGAAAATCACTAGCAGCAGTATTTTAGATTTCAAAAATAGTATGTAGTACATCAAATTAATATATAACTTTTCCATATTTAAGAAACAATAGCGACTCCATGATATTTAGTTTCCAGAATAATAGTAGCAATATCAACAGAGGCAATATCAGATTTCTAACATTCTCATACCAGTGATATTCCAATTTCTAAAGCAATATTTTGAATCCTCAAATTCAATATCAGTAGTATTTTGCTTACCAACTAAGAATATTAGCTGAAATACACAATTTTAAAATCATGAAATATTCTATATTATCATGGTAACAATATTTAGATTTCTAATGACTCATAGTTGCAAAACTCGTTTTTGCATTTAAGATCATGAAATATATTGTATTATTTCTAGAAGATCTTAGGCACCAAACATGAGAAATATCATTTTCAGAAATATGAATGTTGATTTATCAAGACACATCAGGACCAAACATTCCAACTCATATTTGAAAATTTCCACGTTACATATGAAGTGACATATTACTAACAAAAACAGTACAAGTTTTTCTCATTTTTTCTCTCTTTATCTTCAGATACTTTGTGTTTTCCCAATAGTTTTAACTCTCTTTTAGAAATCTTAAACTATAGGCAATTAACCTTGAAAGGGCTATAAAAGAACTACAAAAAGAAAGAAGAAATTTCTTCAAAAACGGTAAGTTTGAACCCCCTTTTAATATGTTTTAAATTTCCTTCCCAACTGTAAAAATCCCTCATTAAGCCCCTTGATGGACCCATAGAATTCTGATGTAAAAAGCCTTTAAAGTTGAAAGAAAAACTAGGCTCAAACACCATACTATTATACTATATATGACGTTAAATACAAACACAACTAGACCATAAAAACTTGGTTGATTTGCTAAAGTTTAAATCAATTATCCACAGGTTTGGAGGACCTATTCAACCCATGAAAACGTCCCTTGAAGATGGCCTAAGGATCCAACGATGGTTTCCATTAAAAATGGTAAGTTTCCAAAATAGAACTACCTAGTGTGAGCTAAAAAAGTGGACGATTTAGGACTGATTTTCATGTCTCAAAAATCAGCTCTGGGCTTAGATAATAATAAGTCAAGTAAGGTTCCAAAACACAGTAGAGAAGTCCTTAGGCGATGGTAAAAAATCGACCCACTAATACCTTCCATAAACAATCAGAACTTGTGTAGAAAATTTTCGTATTTGAGCAGCCTATCTTGAGGACGTGTCATAGCCTTGAAAGCTCTCTTTTAGGAACCTTTATGGGTATCAAAAAGGAACCATGTATAGATGGTGTAATTATGGACCTAAAAGAAAGTAAAGATTTTAGGTGTACAAGAACACAAGGGCATGTCTTATTTAGATTGAAAAAGACTATCATATGCTCCAAAAGGAACAACCGAGGAAGAAAATTAAAGTAATGCCCTAGATTTGATTTTAAAATGAAAATTATTTCATTCACAAAACTATTTCAAAAGTAAATGTTTAATTTCAACAGAATGATGATTTTTAAAAGAAATAGTGGATTTCTTTTAAGAAAATGGGGCATTACAAAATGGAATGAGAAAATTGTAGAATTTTGGTCAAATTGTGAGGGCTATTTTAGTGTATTTATCATTTATATGTTTGTTAAAAGTATATGTTGAAATGATGTATAATGTCTACTTGAAATAATTGCATGCATGTATTTGATTTAAAACAAGAATAATAAACTTTTAGAAAACAAGGTAGAGGACATATTGCAATAGTAAGACCCTTTCTTGTTAGCTGGGCATGCAAGGGAACTAAAACCAAGATTGGGCTTGTGGAACCATGGTGGATTAGCTTTGAAATATGATAAGGCCTAGGCCATAGGCCTATGTGGGCTTTGTATACTGGCATATGAGATTGTGTACGTGCATTTACATTGACATAGTTATGCGCTTTTTTCATCATTTTTCATGTTATTGCATGGCATGCTTCACATAATTTTGGATATATATTTGATAATTCATTTGAAACTACTCACTGGGCGTGTAGATTGCTCACCCGCTAATTTAATATTTTCTAGGTTCCTCAGATGTACAAAAAGAAAAAGGCATAGTCATCTAGTAAGGCTTCTTATTCTTTTGCATTTAGGTTGGTTTTTTGGTACACCTGGTAGGATAGGAAAATTGTTTCGGCTAATATATATATATATATACATACACATATATATATAAATGCACACACATAAATACGTTCACATACATATATACATACATATATATATATATATATACATACATATATATATATATATATATGTACGTATATATATATATGTATGTACGTATATGTATTTATGTATTTATATATATATATATCGGTCTTGATATAATATAAAATATATATTTTTGTGACTTCTAATATGACTTTGAGACTATAAGATTTGTCGATGTGATTGATGACAGAGATTGTAGAATTATCTAACAATAATTTATCCAAATGGAGAAAATAATAAGTTAGGTTGTTGTGGGGATCAAGATGCTCCTATTGATGAGGGGATCTTGATAGACAACTTGAAGCTAAAGCAAAATCTTTCATTATTTTCTTGTTTTCTTCGAACTTATGTTTTATGAGCACTTCATAGATTGTCTATGCCTTTGCCAATTGTTTTAGTTTGTCTCAACTTGTTTTCTTCTTGCTCATAAACGTCTAGTGTAATTAGTGTTAGTCTTGTCTGAGTGGATATATAAGCAAGGAATATTTCTCCTTTAATGTCTTCCTAAGTATGTCACCTGCAAAGTGTTTGTAATTGGTGTGACTTCAAAAAGAAAAATAATGCATGCGGACAACTCGTATGAGGTCAAAAACATTTGGAATTACTTTGAACTAATAATGTATCAATAGAACAACAACAATTTTGGGGGGTAAGAATTGCCTCAATGTGATACAACATATTTTTCTATTGTTTCTTGACTAATTGTTATTATTAAATAGAAAAAAAAAATTACAGGACTGGAAATAGATAAATGAGTCTTGCAATTGCAATAGCATTTATCTGCAACTTTTTGTTTCAATCTTTAATATTCATTTTATTTTTAAAAATTTATACGCAATTAAAAAAAAAGAAAGAAAAGAAATCAACCAAAAACTACAAGAAATTGATGATACAAAAATGTCAATTCCACAATGTGCATCAACGACCGTTCTAATAGAAGGTGTACAACAACGTTCATAAAATGTCTATTGTAAAATCGCTTATATAAAATGTGTACAACAACGTTCACCATGTGAACGTTGTTGAAAAGGTCATTACAACGAGCAGACGAACGTTGTTCTATGTTATTACAACAATCGTAATTGCTCATTGTCGAATGACATCTCCTACAACATTTGTTAGTCGACTGTTGTTAAAAGAACGTAAGTTATTACAACATTCATTCTTGACCGTTGTCTATAGCCATCTATAACAACGTTTTATTTGACCATTGTATATGGATTAAGTTATATATATATATATATATACATACAATACTCATATGTTATACCTATATAATACCACTAATGCGTGAATAATGGTATAAACCGTGAATGCTAGTATAATGTAGGCATAACGATCGAATAATGTGCGTATAAAGATATAGGGATAACGATAGAATAATGCGTGAATAATGGTATAACCTGTGAATAGTGGTATAATGTAGGTATAACGCTAGAATAATGCACGTATAAAAATGTAAGGATATCGATTGAATATTGCGTGAATAATATATATGGTATATATAACACGTGAAATATGGTACAATGTACAAATAAATATTGAATAATATACGTATAAAAAAATCTAGTAATAATAATCGAATAGTTAATTCGTGAATGATGGTATATATAACCAGGAAAATATAGTATAATTTAGGATAAATATTGAATAATGCGTATATAAAAATCTAACGATAACGTTCGAATAATGCGTGAATAATGATATAAATAACTAGTAAAATATTGTATAATGTAAGGATAAAGATCGAATAATGTCCGTATAAAAATTTAGCGATAACGATCGAATAATGCGTGAATAATGGTATATATAACCCGCGAAATGTGGTATAATGAAGGGATAAAAATTGAATAATGTGCGTATAAACATATAGTAATAACGATCGAATAATGTGTGTATGATGATTTATATAACCCGTAAAATGCAATATAATATAGAGATAAAGATCTAATAATGTGTGTATAAAAATCTAGCAATAACGATCGAATAATGTATGAATAATGGTATGAATAACTCGTGAAATGTGGTATAATGTAGGGATAAAGATTGAATAAAATTAGTATAATAACCCGTGAATAATGATATGAATAACCCGTGAATAATGGTATGAATAACCCATGAATTGATCACTTGTATCATTTTCGAATAAAATCAGTATAGTAAAGTTCACATATGAATAACATTATTCATAGTGAGTCAAAAATAAAACAAACTGTCCTAGAAGACAATAAAATGACAAAATTCAAATGAAAAATAGTTGAGATTGTTATAAATGAACCATAATCGTGTTCAAATTATACATATCTGAAATATCAAAAGTGGTATTACACATTGTCCTTGAAAAACTGTGACGCAAGATATGACAACCTAGCTTCTTCCATTCTTACTTCTTTAAGACTCACTATGATTGGATCCTACAGTCAATATTGAATCGACCTGATCTTTCATCGTCACTCTTGGTGCCTTTATTCTGTTTCATTCTACTATGCAAGTACATATTAAGAGCCACCTTTTTCTATAGCTTACCACATCAAAATCAAGTGAAATTTCCTTTTCGGTGGCAAAACATTCAACAAAATGAAACATAAACATTTCACAATCACACTCATCTTGCTCTGGTAGATTATCAACCACTGGCACCTTGAATAGCTCTTTCCTAGGTCTATCCTTTTGGTCAACTTTCGATTCGTAAAATTCAATCATCTCAAGATAAAAAGGAAGAATAGTAGAATAAGCTTGAATTGCTTCCATTGACGCAACATCAACAGTAGGAGTACGCAGGGAATTGTAATCATATATGCAACCCTCGTGAATGCTGATGCAACTTAGTATCCAGTGGAATGCAACCACAACATTAATAGGGAAAATGACGTAGTCAACATCAGACCACAGAGTGTTGCGGTACATGTAGTGCCCTAGCATATACTCCATAATTACCATCTCATCCCCTAACACAGATGATCCTTCTCTTTTTCGAATCTACCATAAACAGACTGAAATCTTTTATCAAAAAAGTCGTATGTCGTTGTACACTTGATCTTAATCGATTCGTCATACTTGTTTTTCTTGTGTAAGTAATAGAACATCACATCTATACGCTGCCAATACAAAATTTTTAAATTACAATAAAAGATTTGGGCCATGAATAAAAATTGTATAAACATGAAACATTAAAAACATAATAAGTATGTTGTTTGTACAACATCTCATTATACTAAAATAATAAACATAACAGAGTTTAAGAACATGTTACATAGATGATATTGGTATCATATCAGTATAATATGTATACAAAACAACATAACATAGTTTAAGGACATGGAATATATAGGTGAAATTGGTATCATATCAGTATAATATGTATATACAGACATTGCAAAATGTCCAAAACACTATATTTTGGTATCATGTTGGTATATTATCATTATAATATATGTAAGCAATAATATCAAGTGCAAAAAATTAAATTTACAAAGGAGGAGATAAGCTGGCTTGGGATGATCAATGTGTAAAACCATTTCTTAAAAGTGATATCAGCGATTGAAAAATCAAAAGCTGGATTTAAATTGTTGTCACGATCATGGTATACTTTATTTGACCTAAATAATGTGACAATTATTAATCTCAATGTATCATAAATAACAACAATATTCGGAATGCAAACTTGATCGTTGGGAAAACTTACTTCGAGCGCTTCAGCTGACCCTTTTGAATCCATTCATTAAACTCAGCTACAACACTACTGTCTATATCTTCCAGCAGACAGATGTCTAAGGGGGATAGTCATCCCTTTACAATCTCGTTTCCTTTATGTTTATCTCCAACGGATGCATCCCCTTTTTATTAATTGTAGGAGGAGGAAGAAGTGGAGTGTGATCTTCAGTAGAGATGGTTGAAGTCGCAACATTGACGACCGACTCAACAATTTCATCAATCGTGGTTTTCTCGTTCACATTCAACAGGTGCATGATCTTTCGATTCATCCTTGTCAGCATCCTAGGTTAGTGAAATTAAATGAGAAATGTCCTAAAAGTAGATAAATTAAGGACAGTTAGATTCATAAAAACTACAAAAGCATAATCTTGAATTAATAAAAGAATCATATTCATGATCTTACCAGGATTGATGATTTTTTCTTCCTTCTTTCACCTTCAGTTATTGTTGAGTCGGCCTTTAACATGAAAATGTATAATATTAATGGATAATGAAAATAAATGTAAATGACAAATCACAATCCAAATAAAGTGTTCAAAATTACCTTCATCTTTTTGTTGGTATCACTAACAATCTCTTGCAATGCCGTCAAAATCTTGCATGCAACTTCAACATTTGTTCATTGTTTCCTACTAGCAGATTCTTTTTTACAGTCTTTTGCTTTATATACATCATCTTCCTACATGAAAAATAAAAATTTAGTGAACCAAATGAATGTATAGAGTTGGTATAACATCAATATATACAAGCAAACAGTAGATAACAACAAGCATACAATATATAATATATTATACTCATGATATAATGTAGGTATATAAATGGTATACTACTATCATATCATTACTATACTACAATGAAAGTCTAAAAAAAATCATTGGTTTTGAAGCTTAGAACATTTACTTTCTACAATAGGGATTTGAGATAATTAATTTCGTCAAAAATCTTATCAAAACCTTCTTTCAACATTATTTTGATCTCGTTACAACAATTGCACTACCTTCCAGGTATACTCATGGTTGCGGTAAACTTATTTGTAGGAATATTACTACCAATAGGTTTATTTACAGGAGATGACAAAAGAAATATTGAGGAATCAACAAAAACATCATAATCTAGAAATTGATGTTGCCCCCCATCTATTTCTGCAATTAAGACATCCATGTATGGCTGCAGTAGCTCATTGGGGCTTGCTACAAAACTTTTGAACTAAAAATAGACAAATATGAAATCAGAAGAAATTTGACAACAAAGAATAGTTCAATTATAATATAAATGTTGTGTATAATATATGATCAAATACATGAAAAATTACCTTATTAACAGATAAATTGTTCAACACCTTCTCCATGCTCTTGAAATTGGGCATGCCAATGCAAGTCTAATTTAGTAATCTAGAAATTGATGTTGGCCTCCATCTTTTTCTGCAATTAAGACATTCATGTATGCTACAGTAGCTCATTGGGGCTTGCTACAAAACTTTTGAACTAAAAATAGACAAATATGAGATCAGAAGAAATTTGACAACATAGAATAGTTCAATTATAATATAAATGTTGTGTATAACATATGATCAAATACATGAAAAATTACCTTATTAACAGATAAATTGTTCAGCACCTTCTCCATGCTTTTGAAATTGGGCGTGAGAATGCAAGTCTAGTTTAGTATACGAGGAAATCCATCGATACATCGATTGGCAAACAAACCATCAGTATCAACAAAGCATTCATAAAACCAAACTTGTAATGCAATTGGAAACCCAATAAGCCTGTACATGATCGGGTATTTGCCCCACCTAGCTTTCAACCGGATTGCATTCGCTGCAAAATTACCCTTCATGGATTTTATTGCCATGTCAAAAAGAGCCCTGCCCCAAGGATAATCCATATATTCACCAGTTTGTACAAGTTCAAAATCAACAACATTTACCAACTTTTCCATTTTATTATGAAACAAAAAACAATTAATGAAGAACAAAACTGCAATCTTCACAGCATCATCATCATTCTCTCATACTCTATTTGTAAATGCGTTAACTATACATTTTTTATTTATCCTCTCTACTTCGTTAAAGAATTTATCCTTCAAAATTTTACTCTCAAAACCAGTTGTAATGTTTTTGATTTTTTTGATGCATTTCAAACCCATTATCATTGCAAATTCAACTATGGAGAATTTTCCAACAATGTTATTGAAATTGAAGACCAGCATAGACTCGTCTTCTTGAACAACCTCTCTGAACAATATGGTATGAACAATCTAAGGTTGCCAAAGCAACTGCTTCATATCAAGAAAGTGGCCAAAACAAGTCTCCCGGAACATGAACAGTTGGTAATCTGTTAGAGTGGAAATCAACATGTTGTGTGCGTTTAAGTTAGTTAGGCACCCAACCTTGGTTGAGTATCTATCTTCAGGTTTAACAATATATTGATATTCCTGCAGGTGTATAATACTAGAATAATATGTTAAAAAGTGTATAATAACAAAATAAAAAGGTGTATAATATCAGAATAATCATTCCAATGAATATAACATCATTATACATCTTTATATCAGAATAGACATTATAATAGTATAACATCTTTATACTCTATTATCATAGTTCAAAAAAAGTTGAACAGAGACGAATACGAATATAAGATTCGAAAGAGTGTCATTTACCTGGTTCTCAGCATTTATGTTCATCCTGTTGGTAGAGGATGTACACTCATTCTTCATTGTAACAGTGGAAATCGCAAGTAAATGAATAACTGAATAAAAAACTGAATTGAAGAAGACAGAGAGATTAGGGCACAAAAATGAAAACAACCTAAATCGAATGTTGAATCGCAAGGATGTGATTTGCATATATATTTGTGTGTGTGTGTGTGTGTGTGTGTGTGTATGTACAATATTTCTGAATGAATAATTTGAGTATAACATAAGAATAATACATGTATAATATTTGAATAACGAAAAAATATGC